>JASDQU010297111.1:0-14086 GCA_032191745.1 Picea mariana | reverse complement strand
AGGAATTATCATTTTTATTTTCGTCGTTGTCATCTAGATAATTTATTCACAACATCTTCTGTACAAGGCCAGAGGGTTTTACATTTTATCAAAAAAAATGCTTAGATGGGACATTCTCTAGGTGCAGTGGAATGACATTACTGAGCAAGTGCATCCATGTAACAATTGAGTATGAATTAGGGAGGAAGGAGGTTACCTTGAAAATATTTAAATATGTCACATATGATATTGATGGATGACATGAAAGAAAAAATATACAATTGGTTACTTCCCAAGTATGAGTTTGTGACTTCATGAAGGACTTTGTTGAAAAGACAAAACATTATGTTCAACACGTCCATGTGACTCGATGGTAGGACATTCATTTTAGAAAATGCAGAGATACATTTCATGTTGGTACTGTGTTATCAATGGTTTATTTTTTTGAGAACTACACCCTTCAACCGCAAAATGAGATTCAAATCCAAAATTATCACTTAGAGTAGGTCAACATAATGTTCCATATCACATACATGCATGGACCAGATAGTAATGAAAAAAATAGAGTTATATTGAAAGAGTATCACTTCTACATAAGTGATGATTGGTGCCATGACTTAGTCTACATTATTGTTTTCATTTGTTCTACAATCACCTTTAGGAGACGAACATATAGATGGATCAACATTGGATTTGGTCAGATGGTTTCGCAGGATAGTTCAATAATACTTATGTATTCCAATGGTTATGTATGTTGCACAAAAAACTAAAGGTACCACACATTTGGAACGATTTTGAGGCCAAGCACAAGAAAGGGGAGCATGATGGAGAAGGTGCATGCATAAAAAGAGCGTTATGCAGGAAATAAATGAAGTTCACAACTACTTCCCTCATTCATGATGCGAAATCCATTGTTGAATGCTATTATTTAGTAGTGGGAGAGTAAATGGGAACCCGTGAAGACCAATCACAAAAGAAAGGACATGTACATAGATATTTTTGGGAGGTGGTCAATGTAGATTGATCACAGTGGTATGAACGCAAAACAATCTAGGGAACTTGTGGATTCCATTTAGTTATAACATCATAGAATACAATAGTTGAAATATGGACTAGAAAAATCTCTTTCTTCTGTGGTCCATGTAGTTACAGTAATGAATGGGATGACTGGGAATTGACAGATTGGAATGATAGATGGGATCATGTATTACTCTCCATTGGTCAACATACAACTATAGAATTATCCTAGTTGGAGGTGGACCAATCACATATTTTAGGATATTATGATCATGTCTTAAATCTCATACTACCAGGTTCGTTGAATCCTTCTATTAAATTTTGAATAACGAGCATCAATGTTTTATGCTTTGGTCATTTGGTGGACTCACATTTTGGCAATCCATTTTTTTTAGGGAACATATATGCAGTGGTTCCCCCAAGATATAATGAATGGGGAACTTATTATTGGATGGAATGATGATTACATCGAAAGTAGACCCCCATGCGATCAATAACAGACTCCGAAGGAATTGAATTTTTGATCGGTTTGATGGTTATTAAAGGAGAATATCTGACACGTGATTAAATAACACGAAAGAAAGGTGGTTATGTATTTCAATATTATAAACCAGGTCAAGTCATATACCACTTTACAAACTTGGTTATTGGTACAAACATCCAACTACAAACAATTCCAAGTAATAACTAATCAGAGGTACGATACTTCTTACCTTACTCTGAGCACAGGAAGTTAATGGAGACTGATAGTATTAGAAGTGATCATGATGGTCTACTTGAATGACCATAGGTATGTAAAAGGAATAATTTTGGCTTTATTTTATGGTTTCTATTGTATTCTTGTATTTCCGTGCCTTGTCTTTCATTCTCACGCCATGCCTTACCTTGCCTTGTCACACCATGCCATGCCATGCCTTGCCTTTCCATGCCATTCCTTTCATTTCCATGTCATGTCTTGCATTGCCTTCACTTTCCTTTCCTTGCATTATATTTCCATGCATTTTCTTGTCTTTCCATGCCATGGAATACCTTCACTTGCCTTGATTTTCCTTCACTTTCCATGCTTTCACTTGCCTTGCTTTCAATTTCCATGTCATACCTTCACTTGCCTTGAATTATTCTATTTCCATGACTCTCCTTGCCTTGAAACGCCATGCCTTTCCTGTCATTGTCACGCCATGCGATTCCATGCGTTTCCTTTCCATGCCATGTCTTGCCTTGCCTTCACTTTCCTTTCCTTTCATTTCCTTTCGATGCCTTTCCTTGTCTTTCCATGACATGTCATGCCTTCACTTTCCTTTCCTTGACTTAAATTTCCTTTCCTTTCCTTCACTTTCCATGCCTTCACTTTCCTTTCCTTCACTTTCCATGAATTCACTTTCCTTTCCTTCACTTTCCATGCCTTCACATTCCTTCACTTTTTATGGTATTCCTATATTTCCATGCCTTGCCTTGCCTTGTCATGCCATGAATTTCCTTTTCTTGTCATGCCATGCATTTTCTTTCCTTCACTTTCATTTCATTTCCATGCCTTCCCTTGTCCTGCCATGCCATGCCTTTCCTTCACTTTCCTTGGCTTCACTTTCCTTGCCTTGACTTAACTTTCCATGCCTTCACTTTCCTTGCCTTCACTTTCCATGCCTCCACTTTCATTCACTTTATATGGTTCATTTGGATTTAGGAGCATAATGAACTGTTTAACAAACTAAATACAATAAACACAAAGATATGAATAATAACACAGATATCCTGTGAACAATATATTCTATTGAATAAATAAAATAGGCTGAAACTATAAACCTGTGGAATTGAAACACTTGCTCGAATGGTGGTAGCTATCTTTTAGAAGATATGTGGCTTCTAAGCAGATCCTTCTGAGCAGAATGATTACAATGAGGCTCCATAGGCCTTTTTGATATTACTCATGAATTCCAAAACCCTAGACATCTAGAAACCTAACCCTAGGAGGTGAAACACCAAAATTCATGTGGGCCCTTATGGGTAAGTTGGTACCTCAACTTCCCAGGGTCGTAAATTTTGCATACGACCTCTATTTTTGGCACATGATAGCCATTTGGAAAGGTCTTTCGGATAAATACACATTACACCATCAAACTCTAACTTCGTCTACAGTTTGACTATGGCGACCCAAAAAGATATTGTTTAGGGCTCGAAAATGACCCTGGAAGTACAATAAGATGTGATGACAAGAAAACATAAAAAATAAGCTAGTTGGATTAGGTGAGAGACCACTAGTATCTACTTGGAATATGTGTATGGATTCAGATAGCCCTAGAAGTGTAGAACCCACAATTACAAAGAAGTACAAAAGAACATGTTGAGATAAAAATAGACAAGAGGAGCCAGTTGGAATAGGTGGGTGGCCACCAATATCCATCTAGATAAATCCTCCCCCATTATGAATAAATGGTCTCCATTGTGTTGAGTTCCCCCTTCAGGTGAGGAAAATTTTGCTGGATTTGGCCCCGAGTGAGCCACTTTCCTTGGTGTAGGAGTTGCTTTACCTGATAACTCGATAAAGCTGAATCATCTGTTGGTGAGTTCCCTTGACCTGTGTGTCCACTATCTGATCAATGGATGCTTGTTCCAGGTAGTCAAGGTTGATATTTGTTGGTGTCAGGTTTTCTATGATCTCTGAGGTGTCCAATAATGGTGGAAAATATGGGCGAAGGAGGTCCACATTGAACACTAGGTGCAGGCCAAGGAAGGGTGGACTATTGAGCTCAAAATAATTGCTACCCACAACCTTGGTGATAGTGTAAGGACCATAACGAAGTGGGCATAGCTTTTGATGGGGCCCTATGAGATTCTCCTTCTACAAATGTAACCAAACTTTGTCTCCAACCTGAAACTGATGTGGTACCCTATGTTGATCATGGCATTGCTTGTACTTAGCACTGGATTTCTGCAAAATATTCTGGACCTGTTGGCGTATGTGGTGAGTCTTCTCAATGAATTTGGTGGATTTGTTGGTATCAGGCTGAACATGGTAAGAGTATGTATGTGTTGTGGAAAGAGCTAGTGAAACATCAATGGGACCCAAGGGTTGGAATCCCATCCCCACCTGAAATGGGCTATGGTCGGTGGAGCTATGGAGAGCCTGGTTTTAACTGTGTTGAACATAGGGGAGACTCTCATCCCATGTAACTGGATTCTTAGAGTTGTGCATGTGAAGGATGTGAAAAATCATATGATTCATGACCTCTATTTGGTCATCTGTTTGGGGGTGGAAAGCAGTGGATTTCGTGAGCTTGGTGTCCAACACTGACCAGAGACTCGACCAAAATGTGCTGAGGAACCTGATGTTTTGGTCATAGATGATGGTATGTGGTATCCCAAAATGAACCCACACTTGTTCAAAGAAGATCTTGGTAGTATCTCCCTCTTTGATATTCTTCTTGCAAGCTGTGAGAATGACCATCTTAGAAAACTGATCAACGACCACAAATACACATTCATTTCCTTTCTTGGTGGATGGAAGGCCAGACATGTAATCCATTGAGATGGATTCCTAAGGCTTCTTGTAAGTAGGAAGAGGGGTTTATAAGCCTTGATTCTTGATGGTTGGCTTGGAAATGGAATAGGCGATGCAAGATCTGATATACTTCTTGACATCCTATCAAATTTTTGGCCAATAATTTTTTTTCTGAAGAATGGCCACAGTTTTCTCCATGCCAAAATGTCCTTCCATCCAACTGTAGTGGGATTTCCAAATCATCTTTTCACTCTCTCTTATAGGAGCACAGATATGAATGATATGGGATAATAGTCTATCCTTAATGTGAAAATCAGTGACATTCGCGCATGTACCCAACAGATGATAGGTGGTGGAAAAGTCTAGATCTTGTTGATAAAGTTTGGGCCACTCATATGCCTCATGTCTATAGGAATGGAGCATAGTGGTGGGTGCAACCACAGGAGGTCAGCTGAGGTAGTCAGTGACATGATTTGTGATCCCTATCTTATACTTGATGTTGATATGGAACTGCTGCAGGTAGGTGGACCGCTTTTGATGGCGGTCGTTCTGCAATTTCCCCTATGTTTGTATGAACTACAGAGGCTTGTGATTACTTTGGATGATCATATTCTTTCCTATAATGTAATTTTTCCATTGACTATAGGCTTGTACAATGGAATAAATTTCCTTTTCATAGGTGGAGTATTTCTGGACAGTATCTGAGAGTGTCTCACTATGGTATTCCACCGGATGATCGTGCTGAGTGAGAAATGCCCCTACAACATAGTCAGATACATCAGTCTTAATATCGAACGATAGTTGTAGATCAGGAAAGGAGAGTATTGAATATGATCACAAGATATGCTTCAGATCATCGAATGCTCATTGTTGTTCCTTCCCCCACACAAACGTTTCCCTTCCACTGCCCTTGGTCACCTAGCTAAGGGCCCATGAAATATGGGAGAATCCCAACACAAACCGTCACTAGAACTTGGCCAATCCTAAGCTATGAATATTAGTTATTGTGGTCGGGGCTGGCTGGTCACAGATGAATTGGATATTAGCTGGATCAACATGTACCCCATGCTCATCAACAATGTAGCCCAAGTATTGGACCTTGTTCATGCCAAAAGATAAATTTTCCAAGTTGGTATATAGCTTGTGTTGTGGCATAGTGCTCAAAACCTATTGAATATGCCGCATCTGCTCCTCCCAAGTTCTTTTGAAGATGAGGATGTCATCCAAATATACCACCATAAAATAGTTGGTGAAGGGTCTCAATACATCATCCATCAACTTCATGAAAGTGGTTGGTGCATTTGTTAATCCCAAAGGAATGACCAACCATTCGAAGAGACATTATTTATATTTGAAGGTTGTCTTCCATACATCAGTTGGTTCGATGGGAACCTAGTTGTATCCAGACTTTAGGTTAATCTTGCTGAATAACTTTTCCCCTTGAGTTGGTCAATAAGGTCATCAATCCTAGGAATTGGGTATTAGTTCCTGACTGTGATTTTCTTTAAGGCTCTGTAATCAATGCAGATTCACCAAGTCCCATCATTCTTCTGCACCATTGTAATTGGGCTTCTGCAAGGGCACGAGTTGGGTTTTATGTGCCCCTTTTGAAGAAGATCTTGGATCTGATGCCTGATTTCGTCATTTTCCATTAGCGAGAGACGATAGACTGGTCCATTAGGTAAAGGTGCACCAGGGCTTAGATCAATTGGATGCTTGACTTGGCAGTGCATCGGTACCCTGGTGGGTGACGAGAAGATGTCTTTGTATTCTTCCACAATCCTGTCCACTTGCTTCTACTGCAAAGAGAGGATCTATGTAGAGGCCACATATGTGGTGGTGACCTTCTGTTTATTGTGAGAATGGATCACAAAGAAGATGAACTTCTCGGTCTTTGAAATGACCTTACTACATTGCTTAGCAGAGATTAAAGAAATAGCGGTAGGCAACGCTACCTTTGGTATCATGTACAATTGTTTACCCAAAGTAATAATATCATCATGGGGTCTAGACTCATACTCAACATGACGCTTCCACAAATATGGTTGTTCTAAAAGAACATAAAAAACCCACAAATATGGTTGTTCTAAAAGAATATCACAAACCCTGAGAGGATAAATCTCACACAATACCTCATCTTTGAAAGGCTTGATGTCATAGGGAAGATGCCATTGTTGGTTGACACAGACATTGCTTCCTTGGCGAAGCTAGCCGATGATGTAGGGATACCAGTATGGTGTCGTTTGGCAGGCCCAACTTCTTGGCAACCTCTATTGAAATCAGGTTATTCTGACTGCCACTATCGACAATGAAATGAAGTGCATCCCCCTTTACCCACATATGTGAGTGAAAGAGGCATTTCCATTCCTCTATTTCCTTTGGTTCTTCAGGTTTGCTTGGCTGGACGTTTGTGGTAGCGACAGAGGCATTGGGTCCATCATCGATAATCTTCGTCCCTCCTTCGGGATTTCATTTGGAATCAGAATCGACCTCTCACTCAAAATCCTTCATATCGACCACGAGTGACTGCTTGGAGCGACATTCTTCAGTGTTTTGCCAAGGGATTTTATGGTATTCACACCATTTTCTTGTGTCCTTCTTCATCTTGTCATTACCCTTCTTGCGTTGTGGCTTGGACTGCATGTCCTGAGAGTGACCATATCGGCTCGGTCCCTTTCTATGTGGGTTTGGGCAGCCTTTTCCTTGCTTCGGCTATGAGGAGTTTGTAGATCCAACCTCTCACTTCTTTTGCTTAAATTTATTCTCGATCTTAACAGCATATCTATAATCCATGCCGAATGAGGCGATGTCCAGAAAGTCCATTTCTTTTTGCATGTATCTATGCAAAAATTCATGGTATTTGAGCACCAGATGTCGCTCAGAGTCTTTGATACCCAATTTTGTGCACAGGGTATGGAAAACATTGGTGAAATCTGGTACTTTCTGGTCCCTTTCTTGGCGTAAGGTGTTCCATCTTGTGTACTGGTGCTCATAGCTTCCAACGGGGTAGTATTTTTCTTTAATGGCATCCCAAAAGGAATCCCATGTAGGGGCCACCACAAATATTGCAGATTCTTCTACGACCCTTTTCTCATAGTAAGTATCCCACTAGTCCTTAAGATGGGGGACGACCTTCAGGAGTGCAAAAATAATATTTTCCCTATCGGAAAAATTGTGGACTGAAAAATACCCTCGAGTAGATTCAACCATTTATCTACAACATCCACATCTATCAGTCCTTTAAATAATGGAATATCAAAATTTACCTATACCTTGAAGTGGGTTGCATGGCCACTTGATGAAGATGCTTCTCCTGTGGGAAGTCGTCGAAGGATCTACCCAAAGTTGTCCATCATTTTGTTCCTTTGTCACGTGAGGGATTCCTTGAGAAACATTTTATTATGATATCCTGCTCCATCATCTTTCTTTCCATCCCCCATGGGTTGTTTTCGAGCTCATCATGACCAATCTTGCAATGGCTCGATTGGTTTGAGTCCCAACTTCTTGTACCCAGATCTTGTCAGGGACATGCACAAAAAAAAATAAAAGAAGAGAAGATCGCTCTAATACCATTGATCTGGATTTAGGAGTAAAAAAAACTAATTAACCAACTAAATACAATAAACACAAAAATATGAATAATAACATGGATATCCAGTGAACAATATCTTCTATTGAATAAATGAAATAGGCTGAAACTATAAAATTGCAGAATTGAAACACTTGTTTGAATGGTGGTAGCTATCTCTCATAAGACATGTGGATTGTACATACATCCATCTGAGCAGAATGATTATAATGAGGCTCCAGATACCTTTTTGATATTACTCATGAATTCCAAAACCCTAGACATCCAAAAACCTTACCCTAGGAGATGAAACACCAAAACTCATGTGGGCCCTTATGGGTAAGTTGGTACCTCATCTTCCCAGGGTTGTAACGTTTTCATACGACCTTCATTTGAGGAATGTGATAGCCCATTGGAAAGGTATTTCAGAGAGATACACATTACACTATCAAACTCTAACTTTGTCTACAGTTTGATTGTGGCGAGCCAAAAAAACACTATTTAGGGATCCGAAACGGCCCTGGGAGTACAACAAGATGTGATGACATGAAAACATAGATATAATTTATCTAGATTAGGTGAGAGGACACTAGTATCCACCTGGAAGATATGTGTGGCTTTAGACAGCCCCAAAAGTGTAGAACCAACAATTACAAAGAAGTACATAATTTTGGAACTAAAAATGAACAAGATGATCTAGTTGGAATAGGTGGGTGGCCACCAATATCCACCTAGATCAATCCTCCCCCTTTAGGAATAAGTGGTATCCATTGCATAGATTTCCCCCATTAGGTGAGGAATTGTTTTTTGAATTTCGCTCCAGGTGAGCCACTTTCCTTGGTGTAGGATATTCCTTGCCTTGACAATCCAATAAACATGGATCCTCTTCTAGCGAGTGCCCTTGACCTGTGTGTCCACTATTTAATCAGCAGATTCTTGTTCCATGTAGCTAGGGTTGATCTTTGTTGGTGTCAGTTTCTCTTCAATATCTGAGGTGTCCAATAATGGTGGAAAATATGCGCAAAGGAGGTCCACATTGAACACTGCGTGCAAGCCAAGGAAGGGTGGAGTGTTGATCTGAAAATCACTTCTACCCATAGCCTTGGTGATAGTGTAAAGCCCATAGAAAAGTGGGAAGAGATTCTGGTGGGCCCCTATGAGACACTCCTTTTGCAAATGTAACCATACTTTTTCTCCAGACAGAAACAGGGGCAATACCCTGTGTTCATCATGGCACTACATGTACTTAGCATTGGATTTCTGCAAAATCTCCTCGACCTCTTGGAAAATGTTTTGAATCCACTCAATGAATCTGGTGGCTTTGTCGATCTCACATTGAACATGGGAAGAGTTTGTCTATGTGGTGGAAAGAGGTAGTGCAACATCAATGGAACCCAACGGTTGGAATCCCAACCCCACTTGAAATGGGCTATGGTTGGTGGAGCTATGGAGAGCTCAATTGTAACTTTGATTAACATAGAGGAGACTCTCATCCCATGTACGTGGATTCTTAGAGTTGTACATGCGCATGATGTGAAAAATAATATGATTGATGACCTTTGTTTGGATGTATTTTTGGGGTTGGCAAGTAGTGGATTTAGTGAGCTTGGTGTCCAACAATGACCATAAACACGACCAAAATGTGTTGAGGAGCTTTTTGTCTTGATCAGAGATGATGTTCTCTGGTATCCCAAAATGGATCCACACTCATTCAAAGAATATCTTGGCACTATTTGTCGCTATGATATTCTTCTTGTAGGCTGTGAGGATGGACATGTTCGAAAACTAATCGACGACCACAAATACGCAACCATTTCCTTTCTTGGTGGATGGAGGGCCACACATGTAATCCATTGACATGGATTCCCAAGTCTTCTTAGGAGTAGGAAGAGGGGTGTATAATCATTTCTTCTTGATGGATGGCTTGGAAATGGCATAGGAAGTGAAATATATGATATACTTTTTGACGTCTTGTCGAAGTTTTGGCCAATAATTTTTTTTCTAAAGAATGACCACAATTTTCTTCATGCCAAAATGTCATGTCATCTGATTGTAGTGGGATTCCCAAATAATCTTTGCATGATCGCTTGTAGGAACACAAAGATGGCCCCAAGAGATGATAAGTGGGGCCATCTTTGTGATTCCTAAATAATGGGAAATTGGTGACATTCGTGCATGTACCCAAGAGCTGATAGGTGGTGGTGAAGTCCGAATCTTGGTGATAAAGTTGGGGCCACTCAGATGCCTCATGTCCACTTGAATGGATCGCAGTTGTTAGTGTAGCCACATAAAGTCGACTGAGGCAGTCAATGACACGATTTGAGATCCATCTCTTATACTTGATGTTGATATGGAACTACTGCATGTAGGTGGACCACTTATGATGGCAGTTTTTCTGCAATTTCCCATGTGTCTATATGAACTGCATAGGCTTGTTATCAGTGTGGATGATTGTCTCCTTTCCCAGAATGTAATGTTTCCATTGACGATAGTCTTGTAAAATGGAATACATTTCCTTTTCATAGGTGGGATATTTCTGAAAAGTATCCAAGAGTGTATAATTATGGTATACCACCTAATGACCATGTTGAGTGAGAACTATGCCTACAACATAGTTAAATGCATCAGTCTCAATCTTGAATGGTTGTTGCAGATCAGGTAAGGAGAGTACTGTAGCTAAGCACAAGCAATGCTTTAGATCATCGAATGCTCATTGTTATTCCTTCCCCACACAAATGTTTCCCTGCCACCTCCCTTGGTCACCTGGTTGAGGGCCCATGCAATATGGGAGAGTCCCAACATGAACCGTTAGTAGAATTTGGCTAGTCCCAAGAAGCTCTGAAGTTCGTTTAGTGTGTTCAGGGTTGGCCAGTCACGGATGACTTGGATCTTAGTTGGATCGACATGTACCCCATTCTCATCAACAATGTAGCCCAAGTATTGGACCCTGTTATGCCAAAAGAGAATTTTTCCAAGTTGGTATATAACTTGTGTTGCCATAGAGTGCTCAAAACCTATTGAATATGTTGCATGTGCTCTTCCCAAGTTTTGTTGAAGATGAGGATGTCATCCAAATATACCATCACAAAAGAGTTGGTGAAGGGTCTCAATACATCATCCATCAACCTCATGAAAGTGGTCAATGCATTTGTTAAGCCAAATGGCATGACCAGCCATTCAAAGGGACCTTCTTTAGATTTGAAGGTTTTCTTACATACATCAGTTGATTTAATGGGAACCTAAGGGTATCCAGACTTTAGGTCAATCTTGTTGAAGAAAGTTTCCCCGTTGAGTTGGTCAAGAAGTTCATCAATCCTGGAAATTGGGTACCGATTCTTGACTGTGATTTTGTTTAAGGCTATGTAATCAATGTAGAGTCACCAAGTCTCTTCCTCCTTCTGCACTAGTCTAATCAGGCTTTCGCAAGGGGAGGAGTTAAGTCTGATGTTCCCTTTGTGAAGAATCTCTTGGATATGATGCCAGATTTTGTCATTTTCCATCAGTGAGCGATGATATACTAGTCCATTAGGTAGAGGTGCACCGGTGGTCATATCAATTGGATGCTTGACTTGGTAGTGCATCGGTACCCCAGTGGGTGAGGAGAATATGTCTTTGTATTCTTCCACGATCTCATATGTTAACATTGAGTAAATTGTTGGGATGAAGAAACAATATACAAAGGTAAGCTACAAACCAACTTTAATACTTAAAACTAGCCTTTCCAATATAGAGAGGGATCTCTCTGAGACTTAATCTCTGATAGAAATGTTTCTTTTAAAATGATGTCTATATTTATAACTTTAAGATAATTTTTCAAGGTCTTCTAACAAAAGATAGTTCTTCTAGAGCTATGGAGTCAACCCCTGAAAACAAAGAAACCAATGCTTGGTAGATAGAACTCCTTGGAGGAACAAAGGATAAATAAGGTGATGACCTTTAGTGTTTATTTTGATCATGTAGGGTGAAAGAAGAAAGTAAACATAAAATAGAATCGAAGCACCACAATGGATGAATTATGATCTTAGCTAAGAAGAAAGACAAATTTTAAATGAGTTAAGTCTAGAGCATCATTAGATGAATTATGTACTTTCAATTTACCAATTTAAAGAGAAGAAATTGCAGATGAAAACGGGTACATAGAGAATACATACAATGAAAGGTACAAGCTTCAGATTACCATCATTAGAATCTTTTTATTAAGGAACTCAAGACTTTTTCATTTGTATTTCTTTAGATTCAGGAAATTACATAGAGGATCAAAATGTCTATATTTTTTCCCATTCACCCCCCATTGTTTACATCAAAATAGTCCCTATATATAGAAAATAATGCTATGCTTAGCTACTAGGAGTCGAACTATGTTAATCCCTAATATTGGCTCATTACCCCTTAATTAGGTCATATTACATTAGTAATGTTATTTTATTTATGTCATCTTTATTCCATTAGTTGTAATTATACCTCCTAGTCTCCTATATATACCAAGGAGACATTTTCATTTGGAATCATCTTGGACTTGAACATTTATGTGGGGTCAAAGGAGGTTGCCCCCTCAAAGAGGCTTATTATATGAAATTATCTTTTATTCAAGGCATTGAGTACTTATTCTGAGGTTTTTCTATGCTATATTGATAGTTGGTTCTCAACATATGGTATTAGAGCTCAAGGTCTTGGGGTTTCACTGCTACATCTGAGACACCTTGGAATTTTTGCTATAACTTTTTTTTTACAATGTTTCAGAATGAACGGATTGGAGGATATTTATTAGATGGATCAAGGTACGTTGGGTTAAAATTTTGGCTCCTTAGGCCTTATAATTTTTGAGATATAGCCTGTGCAAGATAAGGTTATGGAATCATCCTGAACTGAGCCATTGCAGAATTTTCCCTATAAAAACATTTATGTAACGTTTCAGACCCTGAAATCTAGAGTCTATTCACAAAAATTAGTAAGGTATCTATGGTAAAAGGTTCAGCTTCTGGGTCATCTTACATTTGTAGATACACCCTGTGGAAGATAGGGTATCTGACTAGTCCTATTGACTAGTCTCAAGAAGTTGTTCCAGGTAAAAAAATCATAACTTTTTCCTAGAGTAGCCAAATTGAGTGGGACTAGTTTCATTGGATAGTGGATAGTCTTTAGTATTTCTGGTACAAGTTTCATAATTTTATATAAATTATTTTGTGCGAGGCACGCTATACAAGTGAGATCTCCTGGAAAGGCCAAAAATCAGCAAGTTGTGGGGAAGTTACCATTAATTCCACTTGGCACATCCAATTTTGATTAGACCTGTGACATTACAGAGAAGAAATATCAGAGAACTACATAAAATAATGTTTCATACTCAGAAGGGCAGAAACTTGGGAGATACAACAAAAGAAAGATTATCTAGCAGGACCACCTCAAAATCAAGGTTCAAAAGTGGCACTTGGCTAACATGCCACCCAAAAACGGAACTTCTACACCAAATAATCCTATAGAAAATACTACTTGGACTCTTGATGAAGGTGAAGAAATGCATAGGGACATAAATTATTTACAAAAGAAGATAGTAACAAAATATGAACTACAAGAGATGGAAGCTAAGTTGGAGGCAAAGATGGATGGTTTAAAATAGGAGATCATGGAAGTATTGAAAAATTTCGTAATAGAGAAGACACCTGAAAGTGAAAATGCATCCCATGAAATTCATGATGAGGACACAAGGAAGGTGAATCAAGAATGGAGAAACTCCAACTTTGGGTTGAAGATCAACCACGTTCCTAGGATCGATATGAGGAAGTTTGATGGCAAGGACCCAATCACATGGATACTTCAGATGGAGCAATTCTTTGATCTACATAATGTGCCACATACACAAAAGGTATGAATTGCTTCTTTATATTTAGAACCCAATAATTTTTTATGGTATTGATGGCTTTGTTCTCACAAATCACTCGTCACTTGGACAATTTTCACAGAAGAAATGATAGCACACTATAAGGATACAAGGAGCAATACCTTCTTTAGCCAATTGATAAATCTCA
>JASDQU010297110.1:0-14086 GCA_032191745.1 Picea mariana | reverse complement strand
GGATAAAACAATATGAGCAGATACGTTATAATTTTCATAAATAAGACCAATAACTTTCATGCCCAAAGGTTTAATAGTGAAATATATCCAAATGTGCAATCAAGGTAAGATAATGATCAAGAAAATAAGTCTGATAAAACCTTTATCAATCACATGATAAACCAGTGATCAAGTATCAACCAACAAATCAACTAAAGACGATGACAGTATAATCAACAAAAGAGGTGTTTTCACATTTGCAATTGTGAAAACTGAGTCGAAATTGAATTGTAATGGTTGCAAAAATGAGACAGATGTCTATTAGCACAATGCGACAATGATTTTTCATGATACCACAAGGGGTGTAGGCATCTTTTGAGAGTAATAAAAAAAAAATTGGGTTGGCTGCCAACAGACCCCCCCCTTCGGCTTAAACGGAGAAAGGCGGGGGGGCTCCAGAATCCTATGTGCGTCGTTGATCCGGGCGCACAAATCCTTGCCGTCTAGATTTGGCTTTCATTTAAACGTGGGTGCATTTGCATTCCAAACTTATGGTAAGTGGGTTTTTAACCCATTCCTTCACATTTTATCCCCCGCTACAAGAAATATCACTAACATTTGGCTCCATGGGGGATAGAGTCATCCCTGTGATGCTCTAAGGAATCTTTTGCAGATTCAGTGCCTTGTTGTTGGGCTATGGAGTCATTTATTAAGATGAACACAAAAAACAATATTTACAAGAACAAAAGAGCCGACTGTGGCTCACAAAAAACATTTTTTCAAGAAATGCCCATTTACTGGGCCACTAAAAACTTCTTTGCCTTCCAGATCCTGCAACCTATAAGTATTGTTTGATAATACTTCAAGGATATTGAAAGGCCCAAACTAGAGGGCATCAAACTTACTGTGCTTGCCCCTGTCCTGCCTGGGTGCATCCCATTTGAGCACCAGATCACCCTGCTCGAATTCTTTCTTTCTGCTCTCCCTGTCGAAAGCCTGCTTGATCTTCTTCTGATGACTGTAGGCCCTATTCATGACTTTATCTCTGATTTGTTGCACTTCCACCATCTGATGAATCCTTCTGACCATATTGTCGGGCTCTCTTTCAAGGTCCTGGAGGAATTTCGCCACAGATAAGGCGAGCTGAGTAGGGAAAATGGCCTCTGTCCTGTAAACAAGTTGGAAAGGAGAGATGCCTAGGGACTTCTTTGTAGTCACTCTGTCAACCCATAGAGCAAATTTGAGTTTCGAATCCCAAGCTCTTTTATTGTCTTCTAGCAATTTCTTAATGAGGTTGATCAGGCTTTTATTGGAAGATTCCGCCAGTCCATTTCCTTGAGGATAATAGGGAGTGGAGTGAATTAATGAGATCTCATATTGTTCACAAAACTTGATTAGAGGCTCAGACCAAAAGGGGGAGGCATTATTAGTGAAAATTCTGCTAGGGCAGCCAAATCTGGCTATGATGTCCTCTAGGAAGTTGATAATTACTTTGTGAGATGTGCTCCTGGTGGGGACAGCCTCTATCCATTTGGTAAAATAATTTGTCGCAATCAGGATCCATCTATGTTGGACACTTGAAGGAGGATGAATTTCTCCAATGAAGTCCAATGCCCACTGCTGAAAGGGAGATGAAACTACTACAGGCTTCAATGGCAGAGATTTGAGCTGCTGCTTTCCTGAGAACTTTTGGCATTTGATGCAAGCTCTGATTTCTTTGCAGACGTCAGGGAATAACATGGGCTAGTAATACCCAACTCAGAGGATCTTGTGACATATGGTCTTCCAGAAATGATGACCTCCACAAAGACCGCCATGGAAATCAAACATTACCCTATGGGCTTCTTGCGGGTCCAGGCATCTTAAAAATACCCCGAGAGGGTCTTTCCAGTACAAGGCTTGGTCCATGAGACAATATCTGACCGCCCCGAGCTTTAAATCTCTCGCCTTGCTCTTTTCCATTCCATCAGGAGCCTCAATTCTTGCAGAAAATACAAGATATCCTTGTACCAGGCGCCTGCTACTAGGGATAAGGCACCCTGAAAATTCTTGTTGGATGATTCAGCTTGCTTTTTGATGAAGTTAAATCCCAAGGCTTTGCAATTGGATTCAGCCAGCAACTTGGCCAAACCCTGCCCCTTTATCAACTGGTGGGCTTAATCTCCAGATCGAACTCTAGGATCTTTGCAATCCACTTACCTCTTCTTCCATCTATGTCAGGTTGTATAAGAATGTCCTTCACAGAGGCCGAAGGAACATACGCAGTGATCTTTGAGTGCAAGACATAGACTCTAAAAGCTTTGAGATATTTCACCAATGCATAGGCCTACTTTTCCATGATCTCGTACCGGAGTTCTGCATCTCGCAATGCCTTGCTATAGAAGGCAATAGGTTTCTCTCGCCCTTGATCATTTCTCTGCAATAATATCTCTACTATTGTATCACAAGAAGCAGAAGAAAAAATCAGGAAAACTTTGGAATAATCAAGACTGATCAGCACAGGTGCCTCAGTCAATGCCCTTTTTATTTGATCAAAAGATCCCCTGGGTTCAGCGGTCCATTTCACTTAATTTCCCTTCTTGAGCATAGCTGTAATGTGTCTCACCAGTTCAGCAAAATTTGAGACGAATCTCCTCATAAAATTAATCTTCCCCAAAAAGGCCTGAACTTCCTTCTTGGATCTGGGAGGTGAGAGGGTATGGATTGCCTCTACCCTACTAGGATCAATTCTCACTCCCTCTGCTGATACTATATGGCCTAAAATCTTCCCCTCCTTCATAGCAAACACATATTTTTTGGGATTTAAAGATAAGCCATACCTCCACCACTTTAGGAAAACTTTTTTTAAGTGGCAGCGGTGCTCCTCGTCTGACCTGGAGAAGACTGTGATGTCATCCAAATAAATCACTACAAACTGATCTTTCTCCCCAATGAAGGCTATATCCATAGCTCGCTGAAAGGTTTCCCCTGCATTCATCAATCCAAAAGGCATTTTGGCATACATGAATGTGCCCCAAGGAGTGGTGAAGGACATTTTTTCCCTGTCCTCGGGCATGACTGATATCTGATTATAACCAGAAAAACGATCAATCATGGATATTCTAGATGCACAAGTTACCTTCTGCAATATGTGTTCCATGTTGGGAAGAGGATAATTGTCTTTCCTTGAGCTTCTGTTCATGTTCCTGAAATCAACACAGAGTCTGATTTCTCCACTTTTCTTTCTGACTGGAACCAAATTGGCTACCCACTCAGAATACCTCAAGGAGACAATGATTTGGGCATCTAACAATTTCTTCACTTCTTTCTCCATGACAGGTAGCAACATGGGATTTATCTGTCTCAGATCTGCCTGAATGGCTTAGCTTCTTCTTTCAGGGGGATCTTGTGCTCGATGACAGATGTGTCATAAGTTTTGAGGTCTTCATAGGCCCATGCAAACACATCAGCGAATTCTTTTAATAACCCTACATATTCCGCCCTCTGTTCATTAGTTAGGCTGCTTGACAATTTGACAAACTTCAGCTCATCCTGTGTGCCAATGTTGCATTCGTCTATGTCAGCATCTTCACTTGAAACACCACCCTTTATTGCCACATCATTTTTGTCAAACAATCTTTCTAAAGGGACCAGTCCCCTCGGAATGTGATTGCTAGGCAGTTGAATAATCCGGTGATCAACAATTTTATTCAAGAATACCTCAGAGGGGGGATCACCTTCGGGATTAGGGTCCTGATCAATGTGCAATGTAGAAAACTCATCGACGAACTGAAGAAATTTTTTGATTTCAAGATCATCCTCGAATACCCTCCAATGCTTTATGTTGTCCGGGATGGATGGCCTGTATCTTACTTCGACCTCATCATTAATCTTTGGTGGCAGGGGAATCTTGAAAAAACTGGCTGAGACTGCTAGGGAGTCGGCTGCGGTATTCTCTTCCCTCGGGACAAAAACAATGTTGAAAGCAGAGAAGAAATTATCAATCAAGTCCCACACCTCATTTCTGTAGCTTCTAAGCCGAGGATGCTTGGCCCGATAAATATTTTTGACCTGTTGGATGATCAATTATGCATCTCCAAACACAGCCATCTCCTTTATTCCCATTTCTTTTGCAGCCCTCGTACCCAGAACAAGAGCTTCATATTCTGCCACATTGTTGGTGATTTTGAATTCCATCTTGTATTGCAGAGATATGGTCTCTTGACAGGGCGATATGAAAACCACTCCGGAACATGCACCTATACTGGAGGAAGCTCCGTCAAAGAACATCTTCCAAACAGAGGTGGTTGGAGGAGGTATCTCCTGATTAAGAATGGGCTGCTTTCTGATCTGTTAAGGGGCCTCAGGAGTCTCGGTGATCTGTAGCAAACTAGACCCTAAATCAGTGTCAAGTGAAAAGATGGGGTGATTAGTGGGGTTTGATTCATCACTGACAATATAGGCTAGTTGGGCTTCTCTGTACAACCTTCTGTGTTCCTCTCCAAAAACTGGAATGGTGGCATATTTGAGGTCCATCTGTAACGTTCCTCCAATTCTCTTAATCCAAGATCTTGACAACAACATGCCAAACTTGGGGGGAACATCAGCTACCACAATGTCCATGACCACACTCTTCATGGGTAGCTGAAACAAAGAAACCACCAGGTCCTTGATAACTCCCAGACATTGCACTCTCCTTGAATCAAAAGAGTACAAATCATGATAGGCCTTGGTCACTTCTAGTCCTAGTTCTTCCATGACTATCTTGGGCATAAGGTTATGGGAAGCTCCTGAATCCATGAGGCAATTATGCAACACTTTATCATGTATATTCAGGGACGTGTAGAAGGGAGGGGATGAATCATCTCTGTATTCTACCATGGGACCTAGGATGACAACTGGCTTCTCATCTTGAAGGTTCACTGAGTCAGAGGAAGGCTGAAGGGACTCAAATTGCAGCAGCTTAGAGAGGGACCTTTTAAAGTCTTCATTTTTAAATAGCTCAGAGATGGGGACGGGTATCCTGATCTTTTGAATTTCATGCTCAAAATTAAAAGAGGAAACAGGCTTAGGAGCTTCCCTTACCTCAGGGACAGGTTCTTTGGCTGCTGACAAAACACTCTGAGCTTTCTTTTCTTTAGTCATAGTTGTTGCAGTTTTAGTAGGTCTATCTGCTATGAGGGGCTGGTCTTGGGTGTCAAAGTCTCCTGCTTTCTTTCTTGACCTGAGATTGTATCTACTAGAAGTGTGGCCAGCCCTCTCTCCCTTTCCTAACTCATGGATCTGAATGTTCATCAGGGATTTTTCGTATGTAGACTGAGTCAAATGGGGAAAAGGAGGGGCTTCCTCAACACAATGAATTTCAGGGTTGAATTCGTCTATGTCCTCTCCCTCTTCATGAGTAACCAGGTTATTTTGGAGAGGGGTTTGAATCCTTTGATCCGCTCTGTCTTTTTCCCTTTGTTCCCTTGGGAAGGCCCGTGGTCCATTATTATTAGGTCTCCTGAAACCTCTATTATCAACATTCTGGGGATTTCTGTACATGGACTTCCCTTCTAACTCCCACCTCTCCATCCTGGCAGAAAGTGATTTTAGTACTCTGGCTGTCTCATCTGTCTGATGGGGCATGGGAGATGAACTGGATGGGGAGGCTTCAGGCCTTTTCTTGGATATGTTTCTATCAGCAGCGTTCCTGAGTTAGTCAACAACCAATATGTTAGATTCTACATCCACGGCTGCATCCTACATGTGGGCCAGGGTAGTGGCTCTTCTCTCTCTCAGCAGTAGGCAGAAGTCAGGATCAAAAGAGCTAGCATAAGTGATCTTAGTCGAGGCTTCTGAGGGCTTTATTTTAGCGGGAATTTTATTATACATTTTATTGAATCTCTTGGAGAAGTCAGAGACAGACTCTCCTTCTTTTCTCTTCAAAGATCCAAACTCAGTCATATAATACATGAAATCTTTTTTATCTCCCCATTGTCTCAAAAAGGCATTATCTAATGCTTCGATCCCATCAATAGATCCAGGAGGTAGGGCCTTGAACCATTTCCTAGACTCACCTTGGAGGCTATGGACAAAAATCCGCATCCATACATCTGCATGCATGATGACATTATCATCTGTGAAACTGTAAAAGGATTCTAGGTGTTCATCTGCAGTTACGTGCCCCTCACCTGTGAACTTGGGTAGTTTCTTGAGGTACCCATCTATCGAGAGGGCATTTAAGAGTTGAGGTAACACAAGGGGAGCATACCTAGTGGCTATAATATCCTCCATCTTGGTCATAAGGGGATTAGCACCAGCCATAGGAATATTAGGTGGAGGAGAGCTTGGAGGAGAAGGAGTTCACGAAGGGGCTGCGGGAAATGAGTCTCGAAGTGGAGTGGGAAACAAGAGAGGGTTTAAGGAAAAGGCTAACGATATCAAGTCAGCAGGCGCTCCTCTTTGTGCAAGAGTGGGGAAATCTTCTATAGTACCTAGTCTACGCCAAGGAACAACTTTAGAGGAGAGAGGAGCAACAAGGATTTCTCCCTCCAATTCCAGAGCAGGAGGGGAAAACTCAGTACGAACACTCCCAAAATTCAGGAAACGGGAAACCTCTAAAGGAGGTCTATCAAGAAACTGAGGATGAGGAAGAGGATTTCTTACAAAAGGAGATGGCAGATTACCTATTTCGGCGGTAGAAGCTTCTTCTTCAGGGGCCTTTCCTTTTCTAAGAACCACCTCTGGATCAGTTACAGGTGTAGCTAAGGGCAGCTGTGGATGTGATCGTGTATGTCTGCCTCTGGAAGCCACAATTAAAACAGCAGGTTCGCTCCAGTGGAGTCATCACAATGGAGTCGCCAGGTGCACAGTAGCAATCTCAATAGTTCTGATATCTGATGCACCTTCAGAATCAGCTGATCATTGTCGTTCAAACCAGGGGAAAATATTCAACTTCGTCCCCGACAACGGCGCCAGAAATGTTAGCGTCGGAAGTCACTCCTGGATTGCAGCAGGAGCAGAGCCCGACACCCATCAGTTTAATGTCATGATTTTTTTATAAAGGGGTGATCAAATGGAAGTAAACTCAGAGCAATATCGTCTCAACTCTGAAACTAGGCCAGTCATGCATGGGCAAGTGAGGTCTTAGATAAAATTCAAACAGTGAGTTGTAATAAGGGTGAGCAGGGGGGAAGACTTGTATAAGAAGAGTGCGAGAGTCTATCATAAACATCAGGTTCCTAACAAACTGGAGAAGAAAGTGCCCAAACACAAGACCCTCTTATATTCAAACACAGAAGACCAGGGAATACAATAATGCAACGACAAATCCTTTATCATAACATAACTGTAACAATTCATGCGAATCATTCGATCATGAACTCTCTGGTATGAGATGAAAACATAGACGGAGTAAGGAAACTATTTGTCATAAAAAAAGAAGTCTCAGATACAGATGCACAACCCGGGAACTAGAATGATTATTAAAACTTTACAGTCAGGAGCTTCTCTCTACCATCGATAGATACAAAAATGGCGAAAACGCCTACATATACTCAAAACAACAACAGCAACAAAATTGAGACGTTGCATTAAAACTTTACGTCTGCATGGCTACTGACAATCTTCACCTGCAATTTCTGAATGATCATGCACCTACGACAGACGCAGTTGAACTCCTGACAGCTCCGTGGGTGAATCGACGTGCCTTTAATTCATCATCGGACTTTCCCATTATGGCAGAGGTGATGTCCAACCACCGCCAACTGCTTCAATAACTGCTTCATTGGGATTGAGGATGGCTCGGCCAACTTGGCACTTTTGCGACGTGGAAAACCCTTCGCACTGTCACCTGGATTAGCTGAACGAGATGATGAAGGGGCGTGGAGGCCAGCGTGAAGGATGGGGCGCGTAACGAGAGTGGTGGCACCGAAACTATGAGGGTGAGATATGAAGTGATGAGGTGTGTTAGAGGCTACAAGGGAAGACACATGACGGAAGGAAATAAGCAGAGGGGGTAGGAGATGAGATATAATGGGCACACTGTAGTGGGGGGACTGATGTGGAAGAGGGCGGGACACATGGCAGGTGCTGAGTGGATGACGAGATGGGTAAGAGACCACATGGACCAGAAGAGGGGAGATGGACAGATGTCGGAGGATGAGGAAGGGGCTTAAAGGGAGAGAGCCTCATCTTATGGTCAGGAGGAGAACAGATGGCAGGGGGGGAGGGATGGTCTACAAGCTGTCACAACAAGGAAAGGGCCCGCGCTGATTAAACACAGAGAGGAAAGAGAGGCCTGGATTGCCTGTGCGCCATTGATCCGGGCGCTGTGATCACAGCCGTCGGAGAGATGCTCGCCTGATTCTGGACCCCCCCCCTCAGCTTAAAGGTAGAAAGGCAGGGGGGGTCCGGAATCCTCTTGGGCGCCGTTGATCTGGGTGCTCTGATCACGACCATCGAAAAGGTGCACCCTCGATTCCGGACCCCCCCCTTTGGATTAAAGGGAGAAAGGCGGGGGGGCTCCGGAATCCTATGTGCGCCGTTGATCCGGGCGCGTGAATCTTTGCCGTCTAGATTTGGCTTCCATTTAAACATGGGCGCATTTTCATTCCAAACTTACGGTAAGTGGTTTTTTAACCCATTCCTTCACATTTTATCTCCCGCTACAAGAAATATCGCTAACAACATGGTTCTGCTATTCCAACGAGGTTCAAGTTCTGTAGATCTGCCTCCTACGAAGTCTTCCTTCTATTTTTTATAGCTTCTTGTAGCTTAGCTTTCTTCCTATTGAGCTTCCTGGCCTTCTTTCTAGTGATATGAGCTTCTCTAATAATTTATGGAATCCTCTTCCCATTTGTATTCTTATTCTCTCCTGGTGAAGGAACTTCGCACTGCTGATGCGCTCTTACAGATTCTGCAGTTAATGTCCCTTCTCTTACTATTTCTAGGGTGGCTATACTTCTTTCTTTCATGGACAGGTTCTTCAAGCCTTCATGTGTTCTTTCAACTTCAACAGCTAATTCTCTGGTCCTCTACTACTTCGACTTATCCTCTTCTTCTTCTATTAGTCTCTCTATTTTTTTGGCTATGAGGTCCCTTAGTTCTTTTTTTTTTGTTTTGTAGCTTCCTCCTCTGTTTTCCTTCTGATCTGATCTTTCTCAATCCAAGTCTTTCGTAATAAAAGTGGAATAGGGGCTTTCTTCTCAACAAACCTAATAAATTAAAAGTCCTCCTTTGTCGATATTTCATGGGAAATCATAGGTATATTAGTAACTCTTCCACATAAGTTTATCATCTTTTATTTAAACAAGCCTATCCTTCCCAATAAAGGTATCATATCAGGATTTCCCAAAATTTCCCAAGTGCTTTCTGGCATAATGTTCACATGTGTTTCTTCATCCAATACACAGTCTATGTCAAAGTCTTATATCCTTGTAACTATGTGTTGTTTTTCTTTTACGATCACTGACAAATTGACATCCTTGTGGTCCTCCATTACTTCTTTTAGTTGTGCTAACATAGTCTGAGATTTCTCCGATTCTTTCTCTTTATGATTCCCCAACATGCTCTTAGACTCTTGACTTTCTTTAGAGTTTTCTTGTATCATGTTCATCTTTTCAACTTTAGAAATCATTCTTGGACAATCCTCAACCTTATGACCAATAGCTTTACAACAAAGATAAATAAGACCTATACCAAGGCATTCCTTCGCAAGATGTCCCGATCTTCTGCAATTATAACATAGTGTCAATCCTCTCTTTCTTTTAAACGATCCCCAACCTCTCTTGTACTGCACACTGGGATCACAGTGTTGGATCTGTAATCTGCAAAAATTATTTCTAGGTTCCTCCATCCACTTATTAGTCCAACAATTCTTTCTATGCATAGGAATAATGCATTTTTCTCTATTTCTATCAAATTTATTCAGATCAACTCTTTCTTCTAACTGTTCCCTAGTTTTTAGACTAGGACAAAATATATCAAACATACCTAGATTCATACTTTCGAAGCAAAAATTTCCACTTATCTTATCCTTACCAGAGCACAAAGATTTAAGATCTTACCTCTTTCCTTCATATTTGGTTTCTTTCTTAGCACAGAGCTTCGCAAGTCAAGTAGAATAATGTGCACTACAACAACAGATCTAATTACAAATATTTTTGTTTTGTTTAGTGCCCAACAATCACAGTTTCAAGTCCCGACAACAGAACTATTTGTTGGCACAGGGGCAGACCCAGAGTTCAATGCTTCAACAACGCAACAACACAACCCTAACTACTGGCCCTTTTTGACAACACCTGTGAAGCAGATGAAGTCTCACCTGAGGTAGAAGTAGGGGGGTTGTAGGAATCAGGTGTCTACAACCAAGCTGGGACAGAGATATGTGATTATACACTTAGCAGAACACTTAGACAACAATATGCATTAATTCAGGAATCTCTTTCACATCACAGATCAAACCCTAAGTATAGAACATTGCAGTAATAATAAAGATCCAAGACCTCCAATCACTTAACACATAGCATTATCCCAAATCTAGAATTCATTCATCTTTAAGAACTAAGAAACAACTTTAGATCCATTCATCATAGATTATAACAACAACACTAAGAACATAAACACATAAATAACATCGCCCAAAACACATTAAGACACATGATACACGTGGTTCACCCTAGTTTGGGGCTACATCCACCAATCGCTTCTCTTCTTATTTATTAGTCTTCAATCTTCTTACATTCATCTACTCCTGTGCATAAAGACAAAGAGCCAAACTTTGCAGAGGACAGGATATTTGCGCACAACACTCCATATCATCCTTCCCAAAATTAGGTCAAGGCATAGAGCCAATTCCTCAGTATCATAGAGCCTTACTTTACACATTTTGTCTTCACAAATAAACTTATAACCTTTTTCACTAAGCCAATCAATAACTACTAGTATACAACATAGGATGCACATAGCCCACTATCCAGTTTACAGAGCTATGCACATAGCCAAAACTTCTTGGCTTCTTACATCGCTTAGCTACTTATTTATACATTTACAAAGAGGCCTAAACATGGGTAAACCCATGGGACAACATCCCATAACCCATTACATAGACCCTAAAATCCCTTTGCTGGGTCCATAAGCCCACAAAATGAGTGAGATCCCACGATCTCCGCTCCGCCTGGGCGCTCCATCTTCGACCATCCTGTTGAAGTCCCAAAAGTGGTAAAAAACGACCAATGTTTCCTCAAAACTTGGTCAAGGGCCAACACCTTTCCATGCCATGCCATGCCTTGACATATCTTTCATTTCCTTGACATGCCTTGCCTTGACAAGCCATGCATTTCCTTGCCATGCCATGCCATGACATTCCTTGCCTTTCCTTGATATTCAAGGCAAGGGAAGGAATGTCAAGGTAAGACATGCCTTGCCTTGACATGACATGCCTTGCCTTGACATGCCTTGCCTTGCCTTGACATGTCACGCCTTGCCTTGCCATGCCTTTCCATTCCTTGACATGTCTTGCCTTGCCTTGAGAAGCCATGCCTTGCCTTTCCATGACATGTCTTTCCTTGACAAGCCAGGCCTTTCCTTGAAAAGCCATGCCTTGCCTTGACATGTCTTGCCTTGCCTTGACATGTCATGCTTTTCCATGTGTTTTCATGCCTTGTAATTCCTTTCCTTTCCATGCCTTTCCTTGATATTCCATTCCTTACCTTGACATTCATTTCCTTTCCTTTCCTCTCCATGCCATGCCTTGACATTCCTTGCCTTGCCTTGACATACCTTGCCTTGACAGACCTTTCTTTGCCTTGACATGCCATGCCTTACATTGACATGCCTTGCCTTGACATGCCATGCCTAGCCTTGTCATGCCTTGCCTTGACAAGCCATGCCTTTCCTTGACATTAGAAGCCTTGCCTTGCCTTTACATTCCATGCCTTGCCTAGTCATTCCATTTCTTTCCTTGACATGACATGCCTTGTCTTGACATCCCAAGCCTTGACCTGGCATGCCTTTCCTTGACTTGACATGCCATTTCCTTTACTTGACATGTCATGCCTTTCCTTTCCTTGACATGCCATGCCTTGCCTTTCCTAGATATGCCATTCCTTTCCTTGACATGCCATGCCTAGTCTTGTAATTCCTTGCCTTGAAATTTCTTCTCTTTCTTTGCCATGCCTTTCCTTGACAATCCATGCTTTGCCTTGACAAGCCATGCCTTGCCTTGACATGTCTTGTCATGCCTTGAAATTCCATGATTTTCCATGCATTTTCATGCCTTACCATGAATTTCCTTGCAATGCCTTACATTTCCATGTATTCCCTTTCCTTTCCTTGCCATGCCTTGCCTTGACATTCCTTTCCTTTCCTTGCCTTTCCTTGCCATGCCTTTCCTTAGCATGACTTGCCATGACTTTCCATGACATTCCTTGACATGCCATGCCTTACCTTGCCATGTCATGCCTTGCCTTCACATGCCTTTCCTTGACATGTCTTGCCTTGAATTGACATGTCATTGCCTTGCCTTGGCATGTCATGCCTTGCCTTTCCTTGACATGCCATGCCTTGCCTTGATATTCCATGTCTAGCCTTGACATTCCTTTCCTTGACAAGCCATACCTTTACTTGACATGCCTTGCCTTGCCTTGAAATGCCTTACCTTGACAAGCCATGCCTTGCCTTGACAAGCCATGCCTTGCCTTGACATATCTTGCCTTTCCTTGACATGCCATGGTTTTCCATGCATTGTCATGCCTTACCATGACTTGCCTTGTAATTCTTTGCATTTCCATGCATTCCCTTGCCTTTCCTTTCCATGCATTCCCTTGCCTTGCCTCGCCAGGCCTTGCCATGAAATTCCTTTCCTTGCCATGCATTTCCCTAACATTCCTTGCCTTTCCTTGAAATTCCATGCCTTGTATTGACATGCCTTGCCTTAACATACCATGCCTTTCCTTTTCTTAACATGCCATGATTTTCCTTGGCATTCCTTGCTTTCACAACCCATTCCTTGCCTTGACATGTCATGGCTTTCCTTTCCTTGACATGCCATGCATTGCCATGACATTCCTTTCCTTGACATTCCATGCCTTTCCTTTCCTTGACATTCATTTCCTTGACATGCCTTGCCTTGACTTGACATGCCATTGCCTTTCCTTGACATGCCATTTCCTTTCCTTGACATGCCATGCCTTGCCTTTCCATGCCTTTCCTAGACAATCCATGCCTTCACAAGCCATGCCTTCACAAGTTATATATTTCATGAGTTACATAATCACCTCATCCCATGGTGATCGTAGAGTTTCTCTCTTAACCCCATTCTTTGTTTCTTCCATTTTTCCATAGATCTTGAGGAAATATTTCTTTGCATATAATTCTAGTCTCCTTTCCTCTTTGTCCCATGGAAACCAAAAAAGAAGTCTTGTTACACTCACCAATATTGGTTCATTGAATTTAATATTTTTTTGTTCCTCCAAATTGTGGAAATTTTGTGCAAATTCTAAAGAAATATTATTATCAAATCCTTTAAGTCTATTTAAGTATCCCAACCAACTGGATTTCTAAAACACTTCAACCACTTTTGGGTTGGAATATAGTTTAGAGGTGTCTATAGGATCTCTTTTGTTGAAGCCAGTGCCAATTCTTGGCAATTGATCAGGCCCTTGTGCCAAATATAACTTTTTTCTGTTTGGATTCCACCCTATACTACTATTCCACTAATGGTATAGTCAAAAAAAATTGTTTTATAATGATTTTTTTTTAATGATTTTAATAAATCATTTTACTCATGGAAAAGAAAATAGAAATATATAGCTTCTAAGTCTTCTTCCTGTCAATCTCTATGAGAATATTTTTTTTTTTTTAACTTAGGGATCTTTAAAAATTCAGGATTCTTCTCAGAAAACTTAGTTTTAGAATTCGAACTTTTTCAGATCATTCAAAATATTATTTCTTAAAATATTATTTCTTAGCTCAAGGTTAGACTATGGGAGACGTTTCAGTGTTATGGAGTTCATAGTAAATATTCTTATGCGTGTTTCTTTAAAAGTGACAACCATTGGATAAAGAAAGAACCAGTGCATTGAGTGAATGCATATTTATTTTATTAGAGCCTCCCACTACAGGAATCAGACACATAAAAAAATTT
>JASDQU010297108.1:0-14116 GCA_032191745.1 Picea mariana | reverse complement strand
AGCCATAAGGAGAATATTAGCATCTTCATTTTACTTTATTGAGAATTTTTATTGGCCAAACATAAATGAGGAAGTTTTGAGTTGTGCACGTCACAGGTGAGATTTTTATGCAGTGTGGAATCGTCGCAGGTAATCCATAAATCCACCTGTGGAAATATGTGGTTTCCGCAGGGCACGATATAAGCCATCTATGGCAATCCATTCGTGCACCTACCCTCATAAAATCTAACTCAGAAAACATTTTGTATCCAATAAAAACATAAATTAATCCATGGAAAATGAAGAGGACAAGAAGATTACCTTTTTAGCGGAAGTTGTTCGTCGAATGTTTGTCCATGCCTCCCGCAATCCGCAATGGAAGTTTGAGGTGAAATAGGGTTTTTTGGACAAGTTTTGGGTAAAATGACAATGGAATAGTAAAAAAGAGTTTTCACCTATATTTATTCACTTTTTACTTTTTTCATTGATATTTTATATTATTTTATTCATTTTACTTAAAACCTAAAATTCTAATGATATTGTAAGTGTTTTGATTTTTCACAGATGAAGAATCTAGGAGCCTAAACGATGGAACACTGATACGTTTCTTGATTTATTTTTACGTTTGTCGCTTGTACAAATACTTTTTAGGTTTTTCAGGAAAAACCTCGAGCTCAGTCTTTGTTTGTTCTCGTACTCACAAATCAATGAGAACGCACCCAAGTATACTTTTGTCATTTTTTCCTACTCGTCATGGTAACACGAAAAGTGAAACTTATGGAGTATCATTTAAGCTCTTTTCACACTCCGCGAAAACGAAAAGATTATCGAGCGACCTTGTTATTTTCACACTCGTAAAAGTATTTGAAGAAAATGTTTGATGGGCGGTAGGTTATCACTTTTCGGTCTCATAAAACTAATTTACGAAAAAGGAACTGAGAGATTTCTCTTTAGGTGTTTTTCAGACTCTCTAAATATGAAAAACCCTCGAGTTTTCTCTCTTTGGACTCGTTAAAAAAACATCGAAAGACCTATATGGAACCAAGCCACTCCTTCTTAGGGTTCGTTAAACATACTCCGAGGGACTCGTCCAAAGGATGAGCTTACATCAACAAGCATATGGTATCCTCCTCAATCTTGCGTAAAAATAAAGAGGTATTCGCCAGAAATGGTGGGGGGGAATTTGGGAAAGAAATGAGTCTCTATATTTGTGTTAGTGGCAATAATAGTCGCTCTTGAACATGACATCCCCTTTGTCATTGAATCCGGGTTGGGAAATCCATTTGTCTCTTGTTTGACCTTCTGCAAGTTCATATCTTGGGTCGTCTTTGAGTAAATGCTGGCAATACCATTGTCGTGTCATTCATATGTTCAAGAGAATTCCAACCTTGCACAAGCCTTCTATCAAGTCAGCCATCTGCAGCTATCAATTCCTACCATGTTGGCCTTCCCTATTCCAGTTTCAAATCATCTTCATACTTTGATCTACCTCAAATTTGTTACTTGTTTTGTGTCATTGATGGGAGATACATCAAGGCCCTCTTGTGACGAGTCTTTTCCTATCGAATTCAACTCATTATCTAGAAATAAGACTTAGAAATCAATTAGTACCTTATAACCTACATGCCTCAATGGCAGGTTTCTTCACTTTCAACAGTGGATTCACATCATTGACCCCTGATTGAAAGATTCTATCGAGTGCTCGACTTCAACTCATTTATTCGCATTCGTTGGATTGTATTAAGGTACCTTAGGAGTCATTGATATCAATGGTGATTTCCTTTGCACTTGTTAGCTATTTTCATCAATGGTTGGTAATCAAGTGGTTTCTACCATGTTCAACTTCAACAACTGTAATCGCATGGCTAGATTCGTACTTACGAACGATGGGATTGAAGACCTTGGATCTTATTATTTCGGTCCAGGTTGCGATGGAGTATTTATGATTTGTATTCACACATAGATCCACTTTGTATGTCTTGTGGCTATGTTTGAATATGATTTTTTCTATGACCATAGATCCACAGTGTATTCCTGGTGGCTATGTATAATCTCGATGACATGGGTCCACAGTGTATGATTAGTGTCCATGACTAACATTTATGATTTAAATCGCTTGTCGTCTGAGCATGGGAATCCCTACATCAGAGATGGTATAATATTGTGCAAATGCTTAGTTGTTTGCAGGTTTCTGATTGGTGCACTCCTTGTTTCCGACACACACATATTCTACAAAGTATTTCGGCTATCACGAGTTCCAGCCTCATACTTTGGGGGGCATTCGGTTACACATTATTTTAGTCACCCTGGTGATGTTTCTACAGCATGTGTTCAGTCTTCCAAAAAAACCTTTCTTCATGAGAAAAGTGACTAGATCCCTCTTCTACAAAACTTGTTTTTAGAAGGCCACCACAGGCCAGCCATAAGGTACAGTGTGGAAATTCCTAATCCCCGTAGGCTACACTATAGCTAGGGTGTAGCAACGTTGAAAGACTGAGAAAAGGTCAAAGTTCACGAAAGTTATAGAAGGTATCTTCTAGAATATTAGGTGGCATCTGTATGGTTGGGATCATACTCGTTTCTCTGATTTGGTGCGATCATCCTAATCTTTTTAACCATCTCTCTTTCTCCTATATAATGATGGATTTCTCGTGGAAAAGGTTAAGCAAGATCAAGCAAGGAATTAATGAAAGAATAGGCTGAGAATTGTGTGAGGGATTCTATTTCAATTGATGCTTGAGGTCTTCATTGGTCCATCAAGTTGTTGTGGATCTTCTTCATGCAAGTTTGGAGCAAGTGTGTGTGTTGGAGCAAAGAGCCACCGAAAGGGAACCTTGCAACATCAAGGTTGTTTGGTTGTATCTTCCACTTTTACTTAATATAATACAATGGCATGTTTCTTTCCCATAAAATCACTCTCATTTTATTACATGACTCCTTGATCACATGTGTAAGTTTTCATTGAATATATTGTTATTGCTTTCACTTTGGTTGGTTTGTGTTTCATTGCAAATCTAATATCACAAGAGCACCAAAGCGGAGCAGGGACAACAAATACATAAGGAAGCGATATTCAAAGGTATGCCATTCATCTCTTGTTTGATAGTAAATTCAACGATTAAATCTTAGGGAAAGCGTCTTGTCCTGTCTTGTTTTGTTCTAGATCCAGGTGGATCTAGGGAAATCAGTGTTGGCCCTTAACTAAGTTTTGAGGATCCTTGGTCATGTTTGACCTACTTTTGGGACTTCGACAGGCTGTCAAAGATGGAGCGCAAGTTGAAGTAGATATCGTGGGATCTCGGCCCATTTTTAGGGCACTTTTTGGGTTTCGGGCTTATGTAACGGGAATAGGGATGTCAACCCATGGGTTTTACCCATGTTTAGGCCAATTTTGTAATGTATAAATAGAAATCTAGGCGATGTAAGAAAGTACCTGTAGCTGAGTGCTAGTACTAGATATGTGTAAGAAGATGTGATTAAGACTTGCAGAGTTAAGTGCAAGTCATCTATAGTGCTTTGTGCGCAGACTATGTGAGACTTGCAGAGCTAAGTGCAAGTGATTGTAAGAGACTGTGGAAGGCTTTGTGTTGTAGGGAAGGAGGATCTAGCGAGGTGTGAAAATCTTCTGTCCTCTGCAGAGTAAGATATCATGTCTCTGTGCATGTAGAAGATTGACAGAAGACAATAAAGAAAAAGAGTTGGTGGATGTAGCCCCAGGGTGGGGGTGAACCATGTATATCCTACATTGTGGTTGATATGTGCTTTATGGTTGCTCTCTTGTCTATGTGATTGAATACTTAGTGTGTTGATGTATGTTAGATGTTTCTGATATGGTAGCTTAGTGCTAAATAATGTGAATAAATGCTAGATCTAATCTATGTTGGTATGCTTAGTGCTTGATTATATTGTATCTGTATAGATATTGTGTTGATCTGTTGTTAGGGTTTAACTGCGCTGTAAAATAAGGTTGAATATTAATGAATTGTAACGGCTAAGTGATTTTTTAAGGTGTTGTAATCACAGATCTGTGTCCCAGCTAAGGTTGCAGACACTGGAGTCCTGCAACCACCCCTACCTCTACCTCGGGTGAGACTTCATCTGCTTCACAGGTGTTGCCGAAAGGGTCGGTAGTTAGGGTTTTTTTGGTGTGTTGTTCTAGCGTTGAACCCTGGGTCTGCCCATGTGCCAACAAATGGTTTTGTTTCCAAGATCTGAAATTGTAATTGTTGGGAACTGAAGAAGAAGAAGCTTTGTGTGAAGATCTAACCTGAAACTATGATTGTTGGGAAACAAAGGAAAGAAATAAAGCTCTGTGTGTAGATCTGTTGCCTTAGTGCACAATATTCTACTTGACCTGTAAAGATCTGTGCTAAGAAGAGAAGTCAAATCCGAAGAAAAGAGGTAAGATCTTGAAGCTTTGTGCTCTAATAAAGGTAAGAGTAGTGAAAAACAAATTTGAAAGCTTTGTGCTTTGATAAAGGTAAGAGTAGTGAAAAAAAATTATGAAAGCTTTGTGCTTTGATAAAGATAAGAATAGTGAAAAGTTTTAGATCTAAAAGCTTTGCACTCTAATGAAAGTAAGTTTAGTGGAAATTTTTGTTTCAAGAGTATGGATCTAGGTATGTTTGATAAATGTTGTCCTAGTCTGGAAACTAGGGCACAGCTAGAAGAAAGAAGGTTTGATATGAGTAGATCGGATAGAAATAGTGAAAGATATGTTATTCCTATGCATAGAAAGAATGTTTGGACTAATAAATGGATGCAGGATCCTAGAAAGAATTTTTTGCAGGATAGCTACTATGATCCTAGTGCACAATACAGGAAAGGTTGGGGATCATTTAAGAAAAAAAGAGGATTAACCCTTTGTTACAGTTGCAGAAGACCGGGACAGCTTGCTAAGGAATGCCCTGGAAGAAGACCTCATTGTCTTTGTTGTAAATCTATGGACCATGAAGTTTTAGATTGCCCCAGAATGATTGCTAAGATTGAGAGAATGAATATGAGACAAGAAAACCTTGAGGAAGGCCAAGAAACTGAGACTATGACAGAACCCCAGAGAGAATCAGAGACTATACTACTGCAAATGAAAGAAACCCTGAATGATCATAGAGATATCAACTTATCAAATATCTTCAAAGAAAAAGAATGCATAGAAGCAAGAATAGGAGACCTCGACATAGATTGTGTTCTGGATGAGGAAACACAAGTAAATATCCTGACAGAAATAACTTGGGAAGCTTTAGGAAAGCCTGATATGACTCCTTCATCAGGAGGAATAGAACTATTCCAGGGAAAGTTGATAACCCTATGTGGAAGAATCACCTAGGTATCTATGAGTGCTCATGGAGCTTTGACAAAGGAAGATTTTGAGGTTGTTAGAATCATTGAGAACATCACTCCATTTACTATGTTATTAGGAAAAAACTGGATCGAGAAAGATCAGACCAGAAGAAAAGAAGAGGAGGCCCTAGAACAGAAAAAACAGAAATTAAAATATTTCATGACTAGGAAGATAGCACACTTGATTGCAGAACAAGAGAAGCGATCAAAGCTACTTAGAACCAGCAACTTGGATCACGAATTTCAAAGAACACAAGAAGATTCACATATGAGCAGAGCACCCGTATTACTCTCTGATCCTATGAAAGAATCTCAATAGCGCGAAGTTGCTATGCCAAGAGAAGACAAGAATCAGAATGGAAAAAGGAATATTGAGACGAAGATCACCAGGAAGAAGGCTAGTAAACTCAGTAAGAAGAGAGCACCGATCGAAAAGTTATAGAAGGGCCCAAAGGGAACTTCACGGAAGGAAGATTTGCAAAACTTGAACTTCATCGAGATATCATAACAGCGCCCCATTGAACTTTGCCATGACGAAGCGATATGACCGTTGGAAGCATTATAATCGTTGCATCGACGTTCCAGAACGGTTAGAACAAGAGTTATGACTAGAAAGCTCACTATCGGATCGTTGGGACCACGCCGCAACGGCCAGAACTGCATTGATGGAAAGATTCTTATCCATTGGAGAGATTCGTTACATCGTGTCTACTTAGTCTATTGATTGTTTCACCGAGAAAAATTTTGTGAATTGTATCAGAGCTAACAAGAGAACCCATTGCTACCATGTTGTGATTAGTAAGTTTGACACTGATTATATTGCTTTGAGAACTCATCCATACACCTAATTTTTATGATAGAGAGTGTGTATGTCAGACGAGCGTATATCCATTGTGTCCCTGCCATCAGAAGCACCTGAGTTGGAAGATGATTCAGTCCAACTTCACAGACTAGCTGATTTGACCGAAGCTCACCTTCGTCATGCACAGGAAGAAACTGAACAGGCCACAGAGGCCCTAAAGCAAGTACAAAAGGTATTTATAGAACAATGTCGAGTTGCGCAAGAAGAAAAGGTTTCCCTCCAAGCTAAATTTGAAGAAGAGAAAGCGCATATTTAGCAAGAGAAAGAGCAATTTCTCACAGAGCAAGTGGGAGTAAAAGAAGCAGTCAGCAGAGCACTTCACTCTATGACAGGCTTAGAGAAAAAGGAGGAATACCCAGTGGAACACCAAGTAGAGAATCTTGTGGAAGCTATCCATAGCTTCAACAGAGAATCACATACCTCGAGCTACGAACAGTGCCAAGTACCCCGCAGGACGTGCGAGATCAAGGAGAAGCCACTGCCCAGAGCATAGTCGAGACGATTAGAGCATTCGCTCTGGAATGCAAACAACTAAGTAATCGCAGTGCACAGAATTATGAGTGACTCACTGAAGATACTGAGCTGAAGGTATTGGAGTCACAGATCCAGGAATCAAAGCAACAAGCAGTGATAGTACAAGCATAGTTGAAGCTCTTTTTATCCATTGAGAGGATGAAGATATCCCAGGAAAATCACACTGCTCAACAGCAGGTCCACACCATTTAGAGCAAAGTTATGGAAGTAAATCAAACGCTCCAACCAGTCCAGGATGAAGCTTGCCAACTATTTGAAGAGATCAAAGGCCAAGGCATATAGTTGGAACAAGTAGTCGTTGCAGTCGAACAGCGTTTAGAGGGACCTGTCAACAAAGCAGTCATCCAAGAGTTCGTCGAGTAGGAGGCGTTGGCGCAGTAACAGGTCGAAGAAGCTCCAGCCAAGCTCGAGGATTTTGAAGCACAGCTACCTAGACCAGAGTGACTCGGGACGAGTCACAAGTGAGCGTTGGGGGCATGTTGGCCCTTGACCAAGTTTTGAGGATCCTTGGTCATGTTTGACCTACTTTTGGGACTTCAATAGGATGTTGAAGATGGAGCGCAAGTCGAAGCAGAGATCACAGGATCTCGGTCCCTTTTTAGGGCACTTTTTGGGTTTTGGGCTTATGTAACGGGAATAGGGATGTCGGCCCATGGGTTTTACCCATGTTTAGGCCCATTTTGTAATGTATAAATAGAAATCTAGGCGATGTAAGAAAGTACATGTATCTGAGTGTTATTAATATCTATGTGCAAGAAGATGTGATTAAGACTTGCAGAGTTAAGTGCAAGTCATCTATAGTGCTTTGTGCACAGACTATGTGATACTTGCAGAGCTAAGTCCAAGTGATTGTAAGAGACTATGGAAGGCTTTGTGCTGTAGGGAAGGAGGATCTAGTGAGGTGGGCAGATCTCATGTCCTCTGCGGAGTAAGATATCATGGCTCTATGCATGTAGAAGATTGACAGAAGATAATAAAAAAGATGAGTTGGTGGGTGCAGCCCCGGGGTGGGGGTGAACCACGTATATCCTGCATTGTGGTTGCTATGTGCTTTATGGTTGCTCTCTTGTCTATGTGATTGAATGCTTAGTGAATTGATGTATGTTATATGTATCTGATATGGTAGTTTAGTGTTGAATAATGTGAATAAATGCTAGATCTGATCTATGTTGGTATTCTTAGTGCTTGATTATATTGGATCTGTATAGATACTGTGTTGATCTGTTGTTAGGGTTTAACTACGTTGTAAACTAAGGTTGAATATTAACGAACTGTAACTGCTAAGTGCTTTGTTAAGGTGTTGTAATCATAGATCTGTGTCTCGGCTAAGGTTGCAGACACTGGTGTCCTGCAACCACCCCTACCTCTACCTCGGGTAAGACTTCATCTACTTCGCAGGTGTTGTCGAAAGGGTCAATAGTTAGGGGTTTTTTTGTGCGTTGTTGTAGCGTTGAACCCTGGGTCTACCCCTATGCCAACAATCAGTTTATGTCTGCATTCACCGATTTATCCAATAACAGTAGTAATACAATCCTTAAACAATAAAAGCCATAAATAACCAGCTCGTAAGATATTTTGGGCAGTGGCATACCCAGACATCTGACTGCCACATGCCCTAGAGTGAAATTCATTCAAATATTTTTCAGCTTCATCATAGGTGAGACATCGTCAAAATATGGAATCAATACCATAGCGGTAAAGGGTATCACCAAGGATAATGTATTGATGGGCTTGATATCGAATATGACGACGATCTGTACTAGAAATATCAGGCCGAAAAGTTTGGTTTTGGAAATAAATGATAATATCTACATACCATATGTATTCAGAACTGATCATAAAGAGATATTTGTCAGGTAAAGAATCCTCTACCATGGTTTCTGTTTCACTAGAGGGAAGGTCACATATCAATTCGGAAAAAACCAAAGACTTCTTTGACTTGGCACGCTCAAATTCCAAATCAAACTCTTGGAGAATAAATATCCATTTAGAGTATTTTCCCCCCAGCAATTCTTGAGTAAGGATGTGTTGCATGGGGTTGCAATTGGAAATGACTGTGGTTCTGCATAATAAGATGTAGTGACGAAAACGTTGAACTGCTTGAACAGCTTCCAAGGCCAGTTTCTCCACCTGTAAATATTTGGTTTCGGTGGTCGTGAGACTCTGACTCAAATAATATATAACATGTGAATCATGTGAATCATTCGCTTTGAATAGAACCATAGAAATAGTAGACTCTGAAGTAGCTAAGTACAGGAAATAATCTTGACTATAAGGGGTTAAGGCGAGTTTCAAAGCTTCAAAGGATTTGTTGGAAATATCGTCCCATACAAAATCGCAACCTTTATTGAGAAGCCTAGTAAATCCTTTCGTTAATTGAGCATAATTGGGAATGAGTCGACATAAAAGGTTTTCCTTCCCTTGCAAACTTTGGAGCTGGTGTATTGTGGAAGGAGGAGGTAAATTGAGGATAGCCTCAACCTTCAATGGGTCTACTCTAATCCCATGTATAGACACAATAAAACCAAGAAGTCATCCGGACTCCACACAAAAAACACATTTGTGTGGATTCAATCGTATGCGATAATAACGACAGTGTAGAAAAATGGCCTGTAGATGTGTCGGTTGATCTTGACGATGCATAGAATGCATCGGTAGATCATCGAGATAAATTTGTACAATGTGCTTAATGTCATGAAAATCGTAAGACATAGCGCGCTGAAAAGTTGCACCAGCATTTTTGAGACCAAATGGTAGTTTCCAGTATGCGAAGGTTCCCCAAGGGAAAATAAAAGTAGTGTTATGTTGATTCCGCGGGCAAAATATTGATTTGATTATAGTCAGAGAAACCGTCCATCAAGGAGAATATTTCACTCTTGACACAGTCGTCAACAATCTGATCAATGAAAGGGGTTGGATAATTGTCTTTGGGACAAGCTTTGTTTATATCCCTATAATCTACCCAAGCATGGATCGTGCCTTGTTTCTTGTTAACTAGAACAAAATTGGACACCCAATCGGTCAAAGCCACAAGATAGACAAATCCAGCTTTAAGAAGGCTTTTAACTTCAAGCTTAGTAACAGCAGCATTACGTGGATGTATTGGGCGAAGTCTCTGTCGAATGGGTTTAGCATCTGGGTAACTCTTAATCTCATGCACAACAATATCAGGATCAATACCAGGCATCTCTTCGTAACTCCAGGAAAAAACTTCATGAAATTTTTGAAAAAGGGATTTATAAGTATGGACCTCATCAACATAACATGAGGCATCGATGTGAACATTTTCCACGACTCTAGGTTTAATTGATATGTCAAGAGGGATAGTAGGTGAAATATTACCCAAGTTCCCTTCATACAAAACATCGTGTGTTGATTCAGGAACAGAGGAAATAACAACAATGGTAGACGGATTCGAAATTCATTGATAACTCTATATGGTCTCAGGTTCTAGGAAGAGAATAGAACGGTGATTCCCATCATCCCATGGAGTATATTCCATAGACATGATTTTCATAATCATATCATCAGTGGGAAAAATCACGTGAAACGGATCAGGAGACATATCACAAAGAGAAGGAGGAGAAGGAGTTGTTGATTGAATAGATTGATAATCCAATTCTACCTGACTCAAAGGCATTGGGGTGTCGTAACAAAGATGGTCACCAAAGCTATGTACTATCCATGGGTCATAAGACTCTGGGGTTTCACAAATAGAGGTCGATATCATGTTAATCGATTCGAAAAAATGAGGAGGAATATCGGGTTGTGGAATAGGAAACTTACCCATTAACGTTGAATCTTTCAAAAGACCCACACCGACATCCTCATAACTGGGAGGTTTTTTCAAAATGAAAGGCACGTTGCTAGTACGTGAATCAGAATTAAATAAGTCCAGTTGATTGACAGTAATGAATTTTTCTTGGTGCGAGAAACGTAACACATGGAAAAGAGTAGACACAACTGCGCGCATGGAATCAATCCAGCTACGGCCAAGTAGAAGGTTATAATCAAGAGGTGTATCAAATACCTCAACCTCGACATTAACCTCTTTACCTTCTAACATAATAGACAACAAAGGAAGAACACAATAAGGTTTTAACCCTGTACCGTTAAAATCCTTAAGAGTATTGTGTGACTCGGTAAGGGCAAGAGAGCCAATGGATTTCCAACAAGTAATGGGCATAACATAAGTCGAGGCTCCTTCGTCAATAATGGTTCGACAAATATTCTTATTTTCCACAACAGCTTGTATTTGAAACGCTAATTGAGGAGTAATCCTTGGAATATGATCTTCCAAGTCAAAGATTATCAAATTGGTATCGGTAGGATCAATTCCACCAATAGCCTTTAACAGTGCCTTCAGTTGAGTAGGACAACTTTGAAGGACTTCGAGGTTCGACATCGCAGAAGGTGCTTGTGCAAGGTCTTCTACAATATTGTAGTTTTAGGCAACACGTGAGGATTAAATGATGACTTTTGAAACAACGCCCTTGGGAGGAGGACGAATAACTGTATCTAGGCCCGGTCGTTTGAGATAAAGAGGACCATTTGGAAGTGAATTTGGTGGAGGAGGTTGAACCAATGGAGGTGGTGAAGCATCAACTTTCTCTTTCGAAGGAGAATAATATTTGGCTCAAGTTGTGACTGCAACTTCGTTCTTCTTGGAGTCACCAGTACACATAAGTACATAAGACATGGTAGAGGGATAATTTTGGTCATGAATGACCAATTGGGCCTGCTGCTGAGAAGGAAATGGTTGTGACAAGATAGCAGGTGTAGGAGGCATCTCGGTCCCTTGCAAGAATTTAGTAACCTCAGCACATCGTGGAAAATATTTTGTATAATGATCCTCACTGTTAGCACTAGGAATCACCTTCAGATTGCATGGAAGGAAAGCCCAGTACCCATCAGGTTATATGTGAATGTAAGCGTGTTTTAAAGGGTCAAATGGAAAGAGACTCAAAATGATAATGTTCCAACTCAGAAAACAGGGCTAGCATGCACCAACAATCAAGGTCTTGGCTAACTTCAATCAGTAATTTGGGAGTAAGTATGAATAGAGGGAAGACTTGAATAAGAGGAATCTAGGGGCTACTGCAAACATCATATCTACAAAATCCTAAGGAAGAAAGTTTCTTAACACAAGATCTTCTTGAACTTGGAAACTAAGGAAGCTAAATAAACATCATGATAATATAATGATCAAAAATCCACCATAACATCACCACAATCATTCATGTGAATCATTCAAACCATGAACATTTAGCATCAGAAGCAAATAAGCTGAAAGAGAAGTTGATTTATATTAGCCAAAATGTCTTAATTCCAGTACATAGCTAGATCACAGTCACTTCATCAAAATATTATAGTCTAAGGGAGCCTTTCTCAACCATTCGAACCAACTAAAGCATTTGATCTATCTATTTATAACAAAAGGGAGGTAACAGCTGGAGGTATGAGTTGGCCTCCTTCCTTGAAAATATCTAAATATTTATTTGATCTAACAACTTAGTTAACAACCTATGCTATAAAATAGGAAAATGTTGGTGACTAATCCAACCAATCTTCAAGATGACTTGATTCCTTCTTGTTGCACAGCTCCTTGTTTGCCATGTGTCTTTCAGGAGCATATGGTTATCCTCATGATGCCAGTTGATGTTTCAACAATCTTCTCCATCATCAGATATCCAAAAATTTGTTATCTTAGCCCTCCTAAATCCCTGGTGTCTATTGGTAGCTTCTTTAGGTAGCAGTCTAAGTAGCGTACTTCACAACTGGACAAATAGAAAAGGTAGCACATTTAGGTAGCGCCATTGTGCTGCATATGTGTGAAAACTTTTTCTCTCTGTGAAATATTAGGTAGCGCCACTGTGTTGCGTCTGTGTGCAGACTCTTTTCTCTGTGAAATATTAGGTAGCGCCATTGTGTTGCGTTTGTGTGCAGAATCTGTTCTCTTCCAGATATTAGGTAGCTCCACGTATGATGTGTATGTGTGCAAACTTTAGGTAGCACTGTCCAAAAATGCAACGCCTCCAATCTTGAACATGTGCAGAGCAAGTAGTGTCCTTGCATAATGCCAAACCCATTATAATTAGGTGACTTGGCAGTACTGTAGGTAGTGCATTTTACCACTGAGGGAGTTAGCACTTCACGAAAGCCCAAAAATCTTATAGTTAAACGTTTAGAAGCATGTATAGATGGCAGAGGTATTATTTGAAAAATAGTTTAACCTCTCAAAAAGGAAACATCCTCAAAAATGGGGCTCACCTTTCATCAGCTATTTTGTTACCCTGACACTTAACCTCACACTCTTTCTTGTAGAAGGAGGATCTTCATTTGGCACGGCATGCTTCTTCCTCTTAGCAATGACTGGCTTTTTTAGTGGGGTTGTGCTCTCCTTGATTGTTGATGTCTCTTTCTCAATGGAAGATTCAACCAATACCTACAAGTTTCTCTGAGCTACTTCATCTCGAAAATGCTGCAATTATGCCTTGAGTTTCTTGTTCTGGGATTGGAAACCTCTATTCTGCCTATAAAGGTTTTGGATCTTCCTATGAAGGGGTTGGGCCTTCCTTGCAGCCAACCTTTCCAGGTCAAGGGTATGTGTGTATCCATCCATGAGCTCTTTCATCTGAGCCATGTGAATCATATATTTTTCTTTAAGATGAGTTATCTCCTTCCTAGCATCCCTAAGCTGCCTGATCAATCTTTTGAATGTCTGACTATCAAGTGGAGCAGTGACATGCACAGTCTCAATAGGTTTTTTCTCGGTCTCCTCTTCCATCTGCATAGGAATTGCCTTGTCAACTTCATCAGGCTTCTTGGTGGCCTTGCTTTTATCTTTCTTCTTTTGTTTAGGGGTTTCCTCTTTTCTTTCCATAGGATTTCCAATGCCTTTACCCTTCTTCTTCTGTACTGGGATATCAAGTAGATACTGTTCTTCAACAACTCCCTTAGGAATTGATGATCTTGTGAAAGGTCTTCTACCCTTGGTATTGACTACTGGAGGGGAAGAGGGGAAGTGTAGCTTATTCCCTTTCTTGGATGTAGCTTTGGTAGAAGAAGGAACCTCTTCTAACCCTGGTGGAGGAGGTGGTGAAAAATCTCTTTGTGGGGAAGGACAAGCTTCCTCTCCAGCTCCTATGACCTTCTTGTTAACCTCTTCAACTTGAACAGGGGCTCTTCTCTTTCTCTTCCTACTGGTCCCTTCTTTAATAGCACTGGTGGGTGATAATGGACTTGCATTCTGTGATTTAGGAGTAGATGCTAGATCCAACTTGAAATGAGAAGTAACAACAAAATGCTCCCATGAAATCTCTTTCTTACCCAATTCCTCAGAGACTAGCATTCTGATCAATCCTAAGTGGAAAAGGCTAGAATCCACATCCTTAGATTTGG
>JASDQU010297106.1:0-14086 GCA_032191745.1 Picea mariana | reverse complement strand
CAGTTTATTAATGCAAAGAAAAAGATTACAGAGAGATTTTACAAGAGAGTTTCTCACAATCAATCATCAACAAATGACCCTCCATGCTCTTTAAATAGAGATCATGGACCAATCGGGTGTTAAGCCATGAATCAATGACCATTAAGATCGAGGAGAGTATGAACCGTCGGATCACTCTATGTCGGGAACATATCGTGACCGTAGGATTTCCTAACTACAAATGCATACTAAGCATACTAAAGAAACACACTTTTACCTAACAACATATTAGACCAAGTAGATCTTAACTAACTCCTGAGTGTCTAAATATCCTAACACATAATCACAAAAGGACAATCCAAAAGCAATCACATCAGACACTACCAGATTTATTTATACCTATTGGGTTCACTTTCCAACTTCACAAGATCACTAGATATCAAACAAGCCTAACCAAGCAATCCAAGATAAACCACACAATCACACTCCAAACAACAAATGAAGGTAAATTATGTGATGATAAAACTCAGACAGAGACATGATCTTTGCAAAATAGATGAATAGTGACATATGTACCCAAACTAACCAGATATGATCTCAGAATTTTGTAAACGTACATATTTCCCCAATTCGCAAGGATCATCGTTGGACATAAGCGTTTGTTGATGGGCGAAATCGACCGTCTGTCAACTGAGAGAGTGGAACCAGTCCGGGGTTGTCTGATAACCCAAGTCGTTTGGGATGAACCACCCTAACGGGTTTAACGGCTCCGTTAGACGATCTAAGGTCCTAAGAAAACAAAAGAAAACTAATCTAAACTCACTAATCTAACTAAAAACAAATAAAACTAACTAACTAACTAATCTAACTAAAACTAACTATTAAACAAAATAAACTAATCTTACTACTAAAACAAACTAAACTAATCTAACTATTCTATATATACAATCTACTAACTACTAATATACTAACTATAACTAATTAACTATCTAACTACTAACTGAAATATAACTTATTCACAAAATGTACAATATCTACAATTTACAGATTTAAATAAAACTTGAAAAACTCATAAATATTCTTCCCTAAGACAGAAAGAGATGTTTTTGTTGATTTTATAATTTTATGAACAAAAAATAAAGCAGAAAACTAACTAAACTAAATCACTAATATACTAATTCTAATTACTAACCTAAACTAAAACATATATCTAACTAAACTACTAATAAATATACTAAACAAATAAATGACAAACTGACCTGGAAACACTCCAAATTTGTCCTATGTATGATGACTGTTTTAGCAGATCGGAGGGAGGAAGCTCGCATCGAATAATCCGAGAGCTTCTCGTAAACGTTAGCTACAGTGCTCTTCAAGTATGTTTACAGGACAAACAAGACATAAAAATCACAACAATCATATAATTTATAAATCTCCACAATTAGATAAATCTATGTGTAAAGACTTATACTAAATAATTCAATTGATGAAGAAGAAAAATCTGTCATTCACAAACTGAACCAAGTAATTGTTTTGTTTTTAAATATTGAAAGAAATCAGACATAGATCATATTAATTAAATCATATCATTTTGCAAAAGACTATGATAGCTAAAGTAGTCACTAATCAAATGCAAATTGATAAACATAAACATGAAACAAAAGATTGATATTATGAAAGCGAAAGCTGTAGCAGAACATCAACTTCTGTCTCAGTTTGTATTAGAAATCCATAGCCTGGTTCTCCCACAAGTGAGGATGATCCTTATTACAAAAATAATAAGAATTTATAAGTTTTCCACAGGGTAAAACCTCCCTGTGGAAGTTATCAAACTGTTTACAGAAAATCTGGGAAAATATCCCAAGTTTTAACTAAACTAGGAACCTACAATGAAACTAAAACACACAAATATCTCTTGAACTGTCCAGCATGTCCCATGCAATTCGAATTTACCTGAAACAGGCCAGAAATGGAGAAGTTAGAAGGATTCTTTATTAATAAAACAATAAAAATCTAATTTTATAGACTAGCTACAGAATCCTCTGATTCTGTAGCTAGTCTAAATAAGACACAGAATCAGCATTAAAATTGATTAAAAAATCTTTTAAAGAATTAAATCCAATTAAAATCCAATAGCTATTTGAAAACGAATCATTTAGTTTGAAATTATTATACCATTCGAAATCAAACGGGATCAAAATCATTCAACCAAATACAGAGACAGGTGTACTCTGTTTCGATTGTTATCATAAGTCGGGTGAACAAAATCATAATCCAACACTTGTAAAATCATTTGATATTCAATTGAAACCAATATGAGCAAACAAATCGCAGGCAATTGTTACGCTGCCTCTTAGACAGGAGACACGATCGATACCGACAAGATCATTTCCAAATTAACATAACTGTATAACAAACGATCCAGGTTGGGAACAAATTGAATCATAACTGACTCGTGAATCAACTCAAATGAAATCATAACAGGATGTAACCGAGTTTGTAAGAGATATAGGATCGTTTGTTATTGCAATTTGGGGCAAACAAACTCGATTTGTATTGAACGAAATCGTTCATTTCAAATGAATTTAACATATATACCAATCATTGATCCGGATTTAACCAACTCATTTTACAAATCAAAATCAAACAGAGCATTCATTTATGATATGAATATAACTCATGAAAATGATCGAACTAACAACAAACCAATCAAGCGAATTAATCGGCTGGGGTTTAGCATAGTCGTTATGAATCAAATCCATTCCATAAATTGGGCATGAATATTATTTGCACATATAGAGTCATTCTTTCCACATTAAAATCGAACAGAGTTGTATTCCCAATTTTAGAAAATCATAGGACACAGTATATTAAAAATCGTAACAACCGAACTCGTTGAAATCGTTGGCCAATCACAGTATACAAACCATAATGAAATCAAATCCAAACATGATCGTATTCACAACGAATTCGATAAAAAGAAAACCACCAGTTTCGTTAACTCAATCAAACAAACGAGCAAATCGAATCCAAACGAAGACCATTCAAATCCAATAAAAATCTATAAGCAAATCGTATATCAAATCGAAATTTCATTTATTTTTAGCAAAGCAAAACAATGTACAAGATGAACACCAAATGACAGAGCCATTTCAAAATGTAAACAAAGCTATTCGAAGACCAAATTCAAATCATTATATTAACCCTGATCATTCACAAAAAGAAAACGATATCAAAATCATACCTGTATGGCTGGATCACGACAATTTGGAGTTGATAATGGCTGTGGCCAATTCAACATTTTTGAAAAAGATGGAGCCTGTCGTCTTCTGCTTCTTATCAGCTGCTTGAAGCTGGTTTCTTTGACTGGTCAATGCTGCGACTTGATCTTCCAGTGATTGGATAATCGATTGGAGTATGGGAACGTCGATGTAGTATCGTTCCAACCACAAATCGCATTGGTCACGGGATGACTGTGTGAGCTTTGGAAGAGAAGGCGAGGGTTTGGTCATATGGCTGAGGGTCTTGTTTGGCAATTTAATACCAGGGTAGCTAGGGTCGTTTCTCAGGCAGAGAGGAATATTTTTCATGAAATCATAAGGTGGTCTGGGGCATAAACCCTGCGAGTAAGGGTATTCGCTGGCTAAGAAACGCTCTACGTCAGAATCCGAATCCTCACTAAGGACGATAGGGTCTCGCTCAGCAAAGGGTTTAGGCTTATTTCTAGCCATTCTCAAAATGAGCTGGGCATTCCTTTTTCCTTTGGCATTAGCAGTAGGGTTTGCCTTGGGCTTTTTGCTCGCAGGCTTCTTAAAAGTCTCGGCCTTCTCGATTCCAACGTCTGGTAAGTCAACCTTAGGGTCGGCCGAGGGTTTAGGAGGAGGCAGTAGGATATGGAAGGGCACAGGTGGCTCGGCCTTAGCTTCACTCACCACAGGTTTGTCAACCTGGACAGGGTCTGTTTCATCGAAACCATTTCGGGCGATGAAAGCCCTCCAATTATCACCGTGTAAACTCAAGTGATGCACAACGATAAGTTTAATAAGCCCATAGTGGAATAGGCTACTGTCAGCCTTCTGTCGTTTAAACCTTTTCGACATTTTATATAGGCTGCGCTGAAAGTAAAAGGGCATATTCAAGGAGTATCCCATAAAATTCATTAGCAAACGCAGGTGGTAGAGAAAAATGAGACCGTATCGACCTTCACAGGTCACGAACTGTTTGACTACCATCAAAGTATCGTGCCATCATGGTTTAAGTGCAAAGATGGGCATACCTCTGTCACAATAAGTGACCTTTCGCGAGAGGAACAACAGTGTCCATGGCACCTCCTCGACCTTACAATTTTTGAACCAACGCTGGCCTGTAGCAGGTAACCCTGTAGCAGAACTGATAAATTTCCCATCGATTTCCAACTGGGTGTCACCCACCTTGGCTCTAAAGACATCAAACGTAAGAGAAAATTGTCTTGCAACACAGAGGTTAAAACCCTCAAATCGTTGTATGAAGGTGAGCCATTTGTTTTCCTCCAAGTCTTTGCGGGCATTGTCAAACATTAACAAGGCTTGGTTACCATTTGGCTCGATTCGCACGACTGGTGCCATGGAGCCAAGCACATGGTAAGCCGAGGGTTTGGGTCATAGCACACACAGAAGCAGAGCTACCCGAGCTAACAGAAGTGAATGAGGATAAGGGATAGGCATAAATGCCATTGTGCAAAGGTGGTGGAGCTTATCTCTGCCATGCAAAAAAGTTATTGCCAAAGTACAACCGTCGGCTTACATAGTTGTTCAATCCATTATAGCATAATTCAACTGTCATATCACTTGGCCAACCAATGAAATCAAATGGTAAGTTTATAAACCAATGTGCGAAATCAACGTTACACCATAGTTTTAAACCATCAACATACCATTTGAAACCAAAATCAACTATGCGCCAATGTGTCAGCTCAAAAAATCAATAGTTTAACCAATGTACCAATGGGTTTTCATATAATCAAAGTGCCAATAGTTTCAAAAACAAGAACATAGGCATTATATTAAAAGATATATATAAAAGATTTAATCATAACCCCTATGCATCTTCATGAAACCAATGTTCATGTAAGTCAAATAACATATAAATCCAAGAGCCAATGTATTACACATTCAATGAAACCAAGTCACAAAATCAATCGAAGCATGAGTATCGATCAAAATATCTTGCCAAATGGATAACGATAAGTGGAAATATAAGTGCAATAGACATATTGACAAGAAGGATCATGACAGTTCAAATAATGATTTTAATGCGACTTCTAAAGACTAAGTTTTTGTGCTTACAGTCGTGAAAACAAAACGAAGGTAAATGTGTAAATGTCGCAAAAATAAAAGTGTCGTTGATTAAAAACTTGCGACGAAAAATTGATGTTTGCAAAACATTGGTGTAGGCAGCTTATAAGAGGAAGGAAAAATGTGAATTGGCTGCCAACAGTGTTACAACCAATGATGATCATCCTGTGTCTGATACTACAACCTACAATGAATGGAAAAAAAAATTGTTTTGAAAAGGTAGATATGCTCTAGATCTGTCACATTTGTCTTAGCTCTATCAGATCTAGACTCTGATAGAGAACAGGGAAGACATAAATCAAATCAAGAACAAAAAATAGAGGGTGATTTGGCATGGAAATTTAAACTAGAGAAGAATCAAAAGATCCTTCCCCAATGGAGTCACCAATTATTTTATTGGAAAAATATCACCAGTATGGTAAGTAGATCTCCCTAGGATCTACCTATTAATCCTATATAGACAATGGGCCTAGACTTCTATGGGTTTCCTAGACTCAAGCAAATGGATTCAAAATTAACCTAAGGAGTGGTAGAGATAACATACCTTTCACTGTAGATTGTCCTTCGTATATCCTGACTGATGCATATCTAAATTTCTGGCTCCAATCTTTGCAACCTACTTCATGCACACAAAATACAAATTGTCTTTCTACCTCTATACTTTGTGTTAGAATCCTACATCTAACTTGAATCTAATCTAATCTATAATGAAATAAACCATATCCAAACATCTATAATGAAAAAACAAACATGTTCAAGGGGAAAACTAATGATCTATTGATTAACATGTAGGAAATACATCAAACATCATACCTTAGATGTGAAATAATTCTCCTTGGCTCCTTTCTCCTTGCTTCTCCTCAACTTCTTGATCAAACTAGGAAATCCGATGCTAGTTGTTCTAAATAGGAAAATCACCTCTTTAATTGGACAACATAACTTAGTCCCAAGGGTTAGGTCAAGTGGTTTTGAGCTAGACGTGAAGCTATCCTCAGTGGAGGAGGTCATAGGTTTGAATATATTGTTCCCCCTTAGGTTTAGGCCCCATAATCAGGGCTAACAGTTTACCCCATTTATCATCCATGAAGTGGGGAAGTACTCGTGGGTTTCCCACAAGGTATTCCATCGAAAAAATATTGAACAGTATAACTCTACAATGATTCCTCCTCCTCTTTCTCAAGGATTTCCTTTCTTATATAGATCCTTGGAGGAGGCTTGGGAGAGCTTCTAGATATTCTAGAACCCAATAGAAACTTGAATGATGTGAGTTCCTAGGCTCATGCCACATAGATACAACTCACCCATCACTTAGCTCTTCATAACTCATCGAATCTAGAAGGTTACACATATAATTGTTTGTTTCACTATAGATGACATGTGATGATCATCGCGTGTTGTCTCTTATAAGTCCTACGATGACCCTAAAAAAGGTCCTAAATCTCAAGAAAGAAATGTGCTTTGGTTTTCATCTTCTGTTGGATTCCCTTCTAACCTGTAGGGTGGAAATTAAGGCTATAACAACAACTTAAGGGGTATGATGTGTTAATTTTAATGCATTGATGCTACCATTTTATTGTAGCACTGACATTATGTTTTGTAGTGTGTTGTCTTGTATGGAGCACCGGTAACGGGGCATCCAACGAAAGGCCCCAACACATGAAATCATACAATATTTTATTGGTGTAATTATTTTAACCACAACAATTCATTTCGTTAACAAAGACGTACCACAACGTTAAGATTTATGGTGCACAAAATCAGTAATGTACTTTGTTAAAATGAAAGCATCGATGCGCCTGTTTTACCAAACCACTGGCATGACGTCTAGCAATGTGTTTTCTTACTGGCGCACCAATAACAGGGCCTTATAGAAGATGAACCACAATGCTTATTTTTCAAAACTTGTCGTGATGTGTACTTTTAGAGTTTACATACTGATGCTCCAAGCTTATTGTCGCAATATAATGTATTCTAGAAATGTGTCGAGTAAGATGCATGGATCTCACAGATTATGAAAAATTTGTCCTGGTGTCATTTTCTTTATAGCATAGGTGCGTTTGGTGGACATATGTTCATGACTAGGTTAAATTTCTTTATCACAACTAAAGGGGTGTGATGTATTACTATTAATGCATCGGTGCTACCATGATACTGGAGCACTGACATTTTGTTCAATGGTGCAATATAAAGTATAGATCACTAGGAATGGGGTGTCTAATGAGACTCCCCACTATGTCAAGTCAATAAATATCTATCCAGATGTGGTTCCATAAACAACACAGGTACATTTGGTTAAAATGAGAAATAGTTTATCACCCCATATGGGGTGTCAACTTGACATCATGTACATAAAACTGGAGGAGGGAAGCTCGACCATTTGGTAGCTCAAGTCTCCAAGAGGCCACATGGAGGATGCCTCATATCACCTCCAAAATCTAGCTATTAATGACATTCAGATCTTTAAGCATGAGAAGAAGGGGAGGAAATTAGTCTCTAGTACTAATGAAAGGATGGGAAATTACTGCAATAAAACTCCAGTTATTATGGCAATAAATTTTCACCATCCACCTTTTCATGTCGGCATGGATGGCATAAATTTATCTATGAATCAATATCCCAAGGAATGGGAAGATGAAGATTGAAGGCAAGATGAGGGTTGCCAATTATTTGCATAGATTGAAGGCAGAGGAGAAGAAATAGAGCAAGTCGTTGCTACAGCTGAACAATGCTTAGAGGGACCTGGCAATGAAGCAGTCATCCAAGAGTTTGTTGAACAGCAGGTTGTGGCACAACAATAGGTCGAAGCAGCTCAAGCCAAGATCGAGGATTTTGAAGCAGAGCTACCCAGACCAGAGTGACTTGGGACGAGTCACGGGTGAGTGTTGGGGGCTTGATGGCCCTTGACCAAGTTTTGAGAACCCTTGGTCATGTTTGACCTATTTTTGGGACTTCGGAAAGCTTTCAAAGGAAGAGTGCAAGTCGAAGTGGAGATCGCGGGATCTCGGCCCCCTTTTAGGGATTTTTGGGTTTTGTTCTTATGCAATGGGTATGGGGATGTCATCCCATGGGTTCACCCATGCTTAGGCCCCTTTTTGTAATGTATAAATATATGATAGGTGATGTAAGAAGTAGTGACAAGTGACTAGTCAGTGTGATCCATTGTTGCTAAGTGAAAAAGTAGATCTATGTGATTTGGCTTTGTGTGCATTGTGTGAGACTTGCAAGGCTAAGTGCAAGTGACTGTAAAAGGTTGCGTAAGGCTTTGTGCTTATATCTACTCGGGGAAGGAGGATCTGGCGGAGTGCATGCAGATATCCTATTCTATGCAGAGTAGGGTGTCGTGGCTTTGTGCATGTATAAGATTGAGAGAATATAATAAAGAAGAGAAAGAGTTGGTGGACGTATCCCTAGGGTGGGGGTAAACCACGTATATATTTTTTGGCACAGAGGAAAACCCAGGGTTCAACGCTACAATAGAGCACCAACAAAACCCTCACTACTGGCCCATTCGGCAACACTTGCGAAGCAGATGAAGTCTCACCTGAGGTAGAGGCAGGGGTGATTGTAGGACTCAGATGTCTGCAACCTTAGCTGGGACACAGTGATTGTAACACCTTAACAGAGCACTTAGAAATTATGATTCATCAATATTCAGTCTCAGTTTACAACGTAGCTAAACCCTAATAGATCATCACAATATTTATACAAATTCAATAGATTCAAGCACTAAGCATACCAACATGGATCAGATCTAGCATTCATTCACATTATTCGGCACTAAGCTATCATATTAGATCCATCTATCATCTAGAAACACACTAAGCATTGAATCACATAAAAAAGAAAGCAACCATAAATCACAAAGAATTCACAACATCGGATATACGTGGTTCACCCCCACCCTGGCGCTACGTCCACCAACTCTTTGTCTTCTTTATTAGCTTATCTCAATCTTCTACATGCACAGAGCCACAACACCCTACTCTGCATAGGACAGGAGATCTGCGCGCACTCCACCAGATCCTCCTTCCCTGAGTAGATCTAAGCACAAATCCTTACACAACCTTTTACAATCACTTGCACTTAGCCTTGCAAGTCTCACATAGTGCACACAAAGCCAAATCACACAGATCTACTTTTGCACTTAGCAACAATGGCTCACACTGACTAGTCACTTGTCACTACTTCTTACATCGCCTATCATCTATTTATACATTACAAAAAGGGGCCTAAGCATGGGTGAACCCATGGGCCGACATCCCCATACCTGTTACATAATCCCAAAACCCAAAAATCCCTAAAAGGGGGTCAAGACCCCGTGATCTCCACTTCGACTTGCGCTACGCCTTCGACAACCTGTCGAAGTCCAAAAAATAGGTCAAACATGACCAAGGGTTCTCAAAACTTTGTCAAGGGCCAACAAAAACCCTGTCCCTATATTCCAGTTTGGGAATACGTACCTCAAGTTTAGTGGAAATCACCATCTTCATAAAAAATTCCCCAGAATTAGTCAACACAAGTAAAATAGACTTTGAGGTCAAAATGCATAGTGAAATCTCAAAAAAGAAAATATTTTTGGATTTTTTGGATATGATCTTTGCAAAAAAAAAGCACTCACACCACACACCTATGTACAAAGAACTTTTCATCTTGATGTTGTACACCAAGTACATCCCATGGCTAGGCTCAAGCCAAGGATCTTTTTCATAATTGATGAACTCATGAGTCGATGTTGGCATCATATGGCTTGCCATGCCACATAGTAACGAATTTTTGAGGTTGAAAATACTCAGTGTGAGTGGTTTCATGAGCTATGAGATCTCCTTGATGATCCCCATCAACACATGAAGGAGGTACAAAATGTAAATATTTGATGGAAGGGGAAAAAAATAATTCAATGAAAATTTATAGAAAAGATAACCAAGGTGGAAATGGCTCAAGACTAGGAGATCTATTGGATTCCCTAGTAAATTCCCCGAGACCCAGATTGAAACTCATCATACTAAATCTCATAAACTATAAATCGGGAAAGAATGATCGATGCATCACCTCATCCTTTGGATTTTCTAAGGAAACCATGACTTCTAGGATGGCCTCTTCTAAAAGCAACTCAAAATCTAGGATGTTACGTGAACTTGGAGAGTCAACAACCTGTACAGGTGGAGTAGGATGATTACACTCCATATGAGGATGGAGTTGTTGACCAATATCAATGGATTTTGATGGGATTTTCATATCGAAAATATCGACCATGATGAGCGGCATGGAAGCTCCATATGATTCAACATCCTTAATATGAGGTACCACCCAAGGATTGACAGACCTAAGGAATCCACTAGAAAATTATAAAATCATGTTGAGAGGAGAAACATTCGTAGTAGGAGGTGGTGGGGGAAGGGGAAATATTCCTATGAATGAAGGATATTTGAACATCCCCACACCAACATGCATACAATACTGATGAGTATCACTGACAAAGGGTACATTTGACCCTATATTGGATCCAAGGTCTAGGGTGTAGAATGCAAGTTGATCAATCATCACTATTTTCCCTTGATGAGGGAAGAGTAAGACGTTAAATACTGATGAGAAAACTACAGTCATCTCAGAGAACCAAGTACACCCGAGTAGAAAATTTTACTCAAGAGGTGCATTGATGAACTCCATGGAAACATAGATAGTCTTACCACCTAACTCGATGGGTAAGGCGATGATTATTCCATGAGGCTGGAACATGTGACCATCAAAATATTTCAACAATGTTTTAGATGTATTGAGCTTAGGAGAGCCAACATCCTTCCAAAAAGAAATAGACATGATGCAAGTCAAGGTTCCTTCATCAACCACAGTTTAGAAGATGCTTTTCCCCATTGTGTGCACTTTGATCTAGAAAGGAACCTAATGGGAGGCATGTTTTCACCATTGATAGGAAATGAAAATTTGTGGTAATTTCCAAAATTTAGAAATGTGTAGAATCTACCAATGGAGTTATCTGAGTCATTGTAGAGCACCGAAAACAAGGCACCTTTGGAAAGAGGGTGAGCATCAATGCTTTCTTGAGAGTTTGAAAGCATAAGATGCACTATAATAATGAAAATCAGTTTGGTAATTATTTGTATTTACCCTATTGCAATGCGCCTAACAACAGAGATGTGCACGGGTGCATAATGTTCAATGACACTAGTGAGCTTTATTTGACATGTATTATTTTTATTATAACATATGGCAGTGCTTTTGAACATTGAATTATTGGTGATTCATTTTTATGTATGCACCAATGAATATGTACCTTAAAGGCGCACCAATAAAAAAACCTCCACAAAAACTTATAGCCGCTCACCTCCACTATAAACAGAGAAGGGATAGATTTTTCAGGGAGATTTCGTAAAAACATCTGCAAGAATGTGTTCTCCTTTTAGTGAATATTTTTTTCACATATTCATCTCCATTATTTGTTCTTAACCTTTGAAGTTGATGTCTAGATTGTTTTTCTACAAGGGCCTTGTAGGCCAAAAACTTGTCAAAAACTTCACTCTTAAGTTTGAAGAAGTAAACCCAAGTGTGTCTAGAGAAGTCATCAATGAAAGTTAAGAGGGACTTGCACCCAGAGAAAGAAGGATAAGAAAGTGGACCATACAAATCACTGTGAACAAGCTGCAAAGGGGTCAAGGCATGCCAAGAGGCACATTTCTCAAAAATGGTGTGATGATGTTTTCCAAGAACACAACTATCACAAACACCATCTTTGTAAGAAGCGAGAGGAAGATCAATCATCATATGTTGATTACATAGTTGTTTCAATGAGGGATAGTTTAGATGACCAAACCACTTGTGCCAAAGTTTGCAAGTCGTCACTATGAGCTGCAAAAATTGATCGAAAAGATGATAACCCAAAGTTGTCAAATTTTCATAACTCGATAATATCATCAACAATTCGAGTTGTTAGGACATGCTTAGGATCTTTTAAATCTTTGATTACAACTTGTTGAGCTGAAAAACTCTTTGATTTTACCTTCACTGGAATGAGTGATATGATACACTAATAGAAGGTTGCGGGAAAGAATTGGAGCACATAATTTACCATTATTTACCTGAATTGTTCCATACCCTACAACTCTAAGAGATATATCATCACCAACAAATATTTGTTTGGTGTTACATTCATTAAAAGAAGAAAAAATGGATTTATCATTATCCATATGATAGGATGCTCCAGAATCAATAAACCACTCATTAGAAGAAGAAGTTGAAGTTGCATTGAAGAAGAAACCAGAAGCAAAAATTGCATGTCCATGGGAAGAAGAAGAATCAATATTGATGTTGTGCTTCTTCATTGTTTCTTCTAATGCTTCCATCTTTTTAAAACAATTATACTCCACATGACCATCCTACCCACAAAAATTGCAATGCATGTTAGTCTTGTTACTTTTGGATTTTTCTCCTTTGTTGCCATTATGAGTAGAAATTGGCTGAGAGGGTTTGGGACCCTTTTTTTCTTGTTGTTGTGGTGAGGATGTTCCTTCTTGGGATTCTTTGATTTATCTTTCTATTGGGCCTCTAGGGCTTTGTTATATGTACCTGCAGTGCTGATTACTCCAAGATGCAAAATCTTATCTTTCTCTCTAATCAGAGAATCACAAAAAGGTTCAAGGGTGGGTTCTTGATAAGCTTTCCCTAGAGCTTATTTCGTGGCATAAAATGTAGATACAAAGACAAAATATGTACTACCAAGCTTATTAAGAATAACATATATGCAATGATCTTCCTTCAGATCTATTTTACAATATAGAAGAAAAATTCTAAGTGTTTTGAACTTAGATAAATAATCTTCAATGCAAGGAAAACCATTTGAACTTAAATTCTTTAACTAATTTTCAATCTGGTGGGCTTGAATCACATTATATATGACCCTTTAACATTAAATATGATCCTTTAATATTCAAAACCAAGTCTAATTAACAGGCTTTATTCAATTCAACATCTCAAAGAACCTTATATGTTAGTTGCTACCATGCTCTATAGACTATATGGTGAAAAGGACGTCTAACATTTTAAGTTAGAATAGGTTCCAATCTTGTATCAAATAACTAAGGAGGGTTCAATCTTTAACTAGGATCAAATTTTATCTGCCAATATTCAACAAAGCATAAACAAAACGATGGAATCCCCACCAGGATATTGTGTTGGTTTCTTGATGTTTTTCCATTAATGAAATTGAATTGGTCACCTACCCAACTGCCTATTCACTTTTACTGCTCTATACTTTGGAATCACAAGTACAAGAAATATTTCTACAATATGTGTGACAATTTTATGGTACCCTTGTATGCATTGTTATTCAAGCATCCAACTAACACATTCACCCAGGAACCAAGAAAATTACTCAGAAAGATTGGAGAATTGTTTTTAGATGAAAATTTCTCTTATATAAGAATTTATGGTTGTGTTGCAGCTCCACATTTGTTGCCAAAGTATATCCCCGATAGGCTAGTATTAAGAGAAATAGTTTATCACCCCATACGGGGTGTCAACTTGACATCATGTACATAAAACTGGAGGAGGGAAGCTCGACCATTTGGTAGCTCAAGTCTCCAAGAGACCGCATGGAGGATGCCTCATATCACCTCCAAAGTCTAGCTATTAACGACATTCAGATCTTTAAGCGTGAGAAGAAGGGGAGGAAATTAGTCTCTAGTACTAATGAAAGGATGGGAAATTGCTGCAATAAAACTCCAGTTATTATGGCAATAACTTTTCACCATCCACCTTTTCAT
>JASDQU010297105.1:1522-14086 GCA_032191745.1 Picea mariana | reverse complement strand
CAACGATGCATGATACCCATTATTGTAGGCAAATTCGACCAAATGCAGGTAGTCTTCCCACCTTGATGGTTTATCCATCACATACATTCTCAGTATGTCTTCTATTACTCTGTTCACCCTTTCTGTCTGACCATCAGACTCAGGATGATACGTTGTACTAAAGTTCATATTCGTTCTGAATCCCTTGATCAATCCTTTCCAGAAATTCGAGGTGAATTTAGGGTCCCTATCAGACACAATTGTCTTAGGAATTCCGTGCAAGTGTGAAACTTCTTTTAAAAAGATATCAACAACATCAACTGCTCTATGGGTGGTTTTCAGTGGAATAAAATGGGTAGCTTTAGTAAGCTTGTCCACCACCACCATGATTGAATCATGTTGCTTGCTTGTTCTAGGTAGTCCGATGATAAAATCCATTGTTACCACGTCCCATTTCCATTCAGGAATGGGTAAAGGCTGCAGCAACCCTGCTGGGTGCCTATGCTCAGCTTTAACCTTCTGGCACTCCATACATCTGGCGATGTATTCAGTGATTTCTTTCTTCATACCTGGCCAAAAATAATGGCTTTTGACTGCTGCCATAGTCTTTTGATATCCAGGATGTCCAGCATAAGCCACGTTATGCATTTCTTTTAGAATTGCTAGCTTCAATTCTTGGAAATTGGGTTCATACACTCTGTTTTTATACAGAAGTAAGCCATTGGTTTCCAAGGTGTAACTTTCCTTGGTCTGCGGTCTCTCACGTTGCTGTAGCTTTTCTACAAGACCTCTGTACTGCAAATCAGTATTCGCAGCTTCTAAAATTCTATCTTTCATCTCAGTCTTGTACATGCTAATGGTTGTAGCATGTAATTCATGCACTTTTCTGCTGAGTGCATCAACCACCTTATTTTCTTTCCCTTTGATATGATTGATATCAAAGTCATATTCACACAGAAACTCTAGCCATCTGGTTTGCCTAGCATTCAAAGTCAGTTGATCAAATAAATACTTCAAATCGTTATGGTTTGTTCTCAACTTGAATCTCTTGCCCATGAGGTAATGCTTCCATTTCCTCAAGGCGTGGACAATTGCTACCAGCTCTAAATCATGAGTGGCATAATTCCTCTCATGCTATTTCAACTTTCGGGACTCATAACAAATTACAAATCCCTCTTGGCTGAGNGATCACTTCCTTGCAAAGGAAGTGATCAAATGAGCTATCCTTGAGAATCCGACTATAAACCTTCTATAGTAGCCTGCCAGACCCATAAAAGATCTAACTTCTGCCACATTCCTTGGCGCTGACCATTCTCGAATGGCCTCAACCTTTCGAGGATCCACAGTGATCCCTTCCTTTGATATAATGTGCCCCAAGTAATGAATCTGCCTTTGATAAAATGAGCACTTGCTCAATTTTGCATACAACTGGTGTTCTCTCAATACCTACAACACCATTCTCAGGTGTTGCTCATGTTCTTCCTCTGTTTTGGAATACACCAAGATATCGTCCAGGAATACTATGACAAACTTGTACAAATAATCTCTGAACACTCCATTCATTAAGTACATGAAAACAGCAGGCGCGTTTGACAATCCAAATGGCACCACTGTGAACTCATAATGACCGTACCTTGTTCTAAAGGCAATCTTGTTGATGTCCTCACCATTTATTCTCACTTGGTGATATCTAGATCTAAGATCAAAATATTTTTGCATCCTTCAACTGATCAAAAATATCATCAATCCTTGGCAGAGGATACTTGTTCTTAACAGTGACCTTATTCAACTGCCGAAAATCAATGCACAGTCTCAGCGTCCCATCTTTCTTCTTCACGAATAGGACCGAGGCACCCCACGGTGACACATTGGGGCGAATATATCCCTTATTTAGTAGCTCTTTGAGCTATAATTGAAAATCTTTCATCTCTGGTGTACTCATTCTATAAGGAGCCTTTGAAACTAAAGCTGCTCCCGGCATCAAATTTATAGAAAAATCACTGTCCCTCTTCGGAGGTAGTCCAGGTACCTCCTGAAATACATCCTTAAACTCTTTGAGTACCTCGTGGTCTTCCAGATTCGAGACTACATCTCGGGATGATTCTTCCACCCGAGCTGCAAATAATTGACAGCCTTTCTGATAACATTACTTTAGCTGCATGGCTGAGATTTCCCTAACATCCATGACTCTAGGAATTCCTTGGATTGTTACCTGATTTCCCTCTTCGTTCAGGCATGTAAATCTCTTGTTATGGCAATCCAGAAGGGCATGGTGCTATTCCAACCAGTCCATCCCAATTAAGAAATCGTATGAGCCTAAAGGTAGAATGTTCAATTCAGCCTTAGTGCTCATTCCTTTCATGTCTACTGAACAGGACTTAACCAATTCAGTGATCTTCCTTTTGGTTCCTGTGGCCAACTTCACTAGCCAAGGATTTTCATGTTTGCTTCTCGTTAGATGCAAACTGTCCACCACTCTAGATCTACATAACTATGGCTAGCCCTTGAATCAATTAAAATAATTAATGGTTGGTTGTTAATCATACCTTCCACTTCAATCATGTGCGATTGAAATTCTACTTGCTTGTTTTCCAGGGCTACGTAGATCCTCGAAATTCTGCTACCCATATCCTCCACTATTTCAACTTGTTGAACAGTATGAACAGTTCTCGCTTTACCATTTTTATGGGGACAATCTCTGTACTTGTGGTTTTCTTTATAGCCCCAACACTGAATGGGCATCTGTCTCTGTCTTTCTGCTCCTTCTTCAGTCATTCTCGGCTCTCTAAATGATGGCTATCTATGAATATTGTTTCTGAAAAAGGGAGGCTTGTTTCCCTTCTACCTCTGTTCTTTATTAAACTTCCTCTGATCATTCCAAGCCTTCCGAAGGATAGGCCTTTCTCCTTGCTGTTCATACAAGCATTTCCCCCTTCTTATTGTTTCTTCCATAGTCTTAGGATCGTCACACTAAATCTTGTCACCCATGGAAGGTGGCAGTCTGCTCAGATATCTTTGAATCTTGACAGCCTCATCTTTGATGAATGGAACATACTTCAATAGTTCCAGAAATCTTCGTTCATACTCATCAATAGTCATGTTGCCTAGCTTGAGTTCGAAGAACTCCTTCATCTTTCTATCATAGTATCTTTTGGTCAGGTATTTCTTCTCGAAATACCTTTTAAATTCCTTCCAAGTGACCTCTTTCTCTCTGATGTGTTGTACTTGTACAAACTGATCCCACCACATGGATGCTTTTCCTTTCAGTTGATACATTGCAATTCTTCCTTCTGCATCGGTGGAATAATTCTGCAGTTGGAAATAATTCATCATGCCAAGAAACCATGTCTCGGCATATTCCTCCTTCTTATGTTCCCAATCAAATGTTGGAGGCTTAATCTTGTTCATCTCCCCTTTCAATTCATCGTTTCCAAATTTTCGGTGCTTTCTGGTATGGGACGGGCTTGAACTACTATGTGTTTCCTTACCAGAATGCTTTGGGGAGAGACGGTAATGTCCGCTACCACTCCTTGATATTCTTCTCCTCTCAGGGGTTCTGACACTTCTTGATCTGCTTGTGTCACCCTCTTTTTCCAATTTCTTTTCTATTCTTTCCAGGCTCTTCAACATTTTTAAGTTGAATTCACCCTGTTGATCCCTGATTTTCATGAGCTTTCGGCTATTAGCTAGGCGAGCCTGGGCATCTTTCTGCAATCTTTCAATGAGTTTCATCATATGTTCTTCCTTATCCATCTCTTTTCCATGCCCATTAGAGTTTGTTCCTTCGACTCCCAGGTTGGCATTCCTTCCTACCCTTTCGTCCTCTGTTTTGGAGGCAGTCTACACGTCTTTCAATTCCATACTCAGTGTCAGTTTTCGACTGTCCTGACACTCGTCGAACTCTGCACACACGATGTGAAACCAACCAAAGTTTGTCAGGCCTTAACCCTTCAAGAAAACTTACAACATTCATAAGCCAACGTGAACAAGAAAAACGTTTTGACTTCACAAAGTTCTCTGAGCTCTGTCCGGCTCTGCAATTTCTGGGACTTCGAAACTTCATTATCTCGGTCCATGAAGATCCAACAGTTAAATCTTCATAACCAAAGTCACCCTTCCACAACTCACGATCTCACGAGTTTGTGAGTTGAAGACCCTCGACTCATTTCCTTCGAACGTCGATACCCGAGATGTGACACGGGTATGGCTCCCTCCTCGCTAGTGCCTACTACACATGACCGTAAGCTAGGGCTAAGTGCTATCACTTCTTCGCCAACTTATGACTTCACGAGTTGGAGTGTTGAGCCTTCGTGCTCCTCCTTTGCGAATTTCAAAATCGTGAATTACTCTATTCTCTAGGCCCATAGCACAGCTGTCGCCCTTCACCAAGGTGGCACGTGGTACATTCAGGAGGGTCCACGTCACCTTCAGTGACGTCTTCAGGTCCCACCACTCTCACCTTTATTCTCGACTCACTGGCACGTGGTACACATTCATGCGCCCACGTCCATTTCAAGCAACAAATCCAATGGTCAGATCCCCTCTTCAGATCAACGGTGCAGATCTTTTCAGCATTTCGAGGTTTCAGGCATCGAGAGTTTGTGCACCCCACATCTCGAACTTCCACATGCCAAAATCCTGAATTTTACGGTTTACTCCTCCGTCGAATCAGACAGTCAACCATCTTCCTACGCTATGGTGTAGATCATTTCATCGTTTCGGGTTTTGGAGGTGTTCACCTTCCTCACTTCCCATCTCCCAACTTTGTGAAATCCGAAAGGTTTTCGTGACTAACTCGAGCACGACTCCACTAGATCTAACGGTCAAGCCTTTCTCCCAGATCTACAACGTAGATCTTCTCTGGTTTTCGGGAGTTTATGTATCGCGATTCCCACACTCCTGTGCAATTCAAAAGGGGTTTTAATCCCTACGTACATTTTCCAGATCCAATAGTCACGAGGGTTCACCTTCCCTCCCGAACCAATCCTAAGGCTCCAACACTGCTGGTGTGGAGTCCTCTCTTCCTGTGGCCATAGACCACACCGGCTGTGGTTTCACACACCGCTATACCTCCTGAGCTTATAGGCATGGTCAAGTAACTCCTTGACACTCCAGACCATACCAGGGTCCGAAATTGGCCTTCCAGACCCAATTTCCCTAGCACTCTCGGTCTAAAGACCGCTCCACTGGCCCATCTAGGCTCAGCATCGAAACCTTGGCTTTGATACCAAACTGTAACACCACCTTTCAGTTACCAAGGATTAATCGCTCTTAAATAAAACTATAACACCACTTTGTATATAGCTCATACCGACATTATAGTAATAACATGCATTTAATCAAGAGATTCAATTAAACTTAGAGTAAACATAAGATTTACTGCTATAATCAGCAATAAATAGTATTAACATTAAATTGATATACACAGTGGAATACATGATTAAACATCATCTGATACTTGTCTTCAAAACAGTGGTAGATTCCACCAACCACATTCAAGCCTTCCATGAACCTCCCAGCCTTATACCGCACTGCTCATCAGCTCAACAATGGGTCACCCCCGAGTTGGGACTAAGCTCCACCCCAAGAAAAGGAATCCTAGGCTAGGCTGAGGTTACAGGGAAAACAACACAGAAAACCAGAAGGATTCTTCCCAAGATGCCATCTTACGCCCACTACTACCAGACTCTCATTCCCCACATGCATGTTCCGCCCGGGAGTATACATCTTCACAAGCACAGTCCATCGGTGCTAACCTCCCTCTCTGGGTCTCGGCAATAGGCCGGATCAGGAAGTCTCAGAGCCTGAAGCTGGTGCTGGAAACTCTCTGGAAGAAACCTCTTCCAACAAAAACCACCTCCCTCACCTAGAGAGAGATCACACACAGGCTCAATCACAACTCGTGTTGGCCATAAAGCCACGCGCAGTCCATCTCTGCATGGTCACCATAGCCAACCGAAAATACAAACACAGCCTCTCAAATAGGCTCAGCAATGGTTCGAGGCCTCACAGTGATGGTTCACGGGAATGCATGATGAGTAATTCCCATAGGGGTCGACACAGACTCCACGACTCAAAACGGAGGTGAAACTGGCTCTTCAGAAACAAACACAGGCTTCTCGGCTCACAGAATAGAGGTGTACATGGATTTACAAAGACAAACACAGGCTTTCCAACTGGTTCAACAATGGTGGAATGGTTCAGGGTCACGGCTTCGGCACAAAGCCTCCATGCACGGGTTCGATCAGTCATACAGAGGATACACACGGACTATGAAAGTCAACATGGGATTTTTGATTCTCAGGAACGCACGAGGATTTCTCTGTAGGTGTCGGGTCGGTTGTACTATCCAGGTCTCCGTACGTGTTTAGGCAGTCAGGTAGAATGGAGGAGGAACCCCTCTTACGGCTCATTTCGGCTGTTTTATTTGTATGCACCAGGGTTGACACTTGTCACCCTTGGAACTGCATGCGTTCCATCAGCATGCATCCCCTTTGCATGCTTTCCCCTTGCCGAGAACTTAGGATAAAAAAATAAAACATAAAATGCACATGTTCTTTGGAATAATAATAAAATATTATTCCCAAGGCTTAAGCGCCCAGGCTTAGCCCCCAGGCTCAACACTTAGCCCCTTTTCCCACCTTCCAGCCCCTAATTCCTTGCCCACTCTGTGGAAGCTCAGTCCCCCATCACTCATTCATCGTGGTTGGTCTGCACGTGGTGGTGTCTATATTTATTAATGTGTTGCATACATACAAGTACAAAATCAGGCCCTTGGCCTCCAACCCTTAGGCTCCCTGGCCCTACAAACACATAAGCCACCAGCTTATAAAAACTTGGCTCACCAGCCTATAAAACATAATTACAATTTCTTTCAGAACATGGTTTGTAACGGGGCTCGGCCTTGGGGACACTACAGTTTTGGCCATTAAATTTCTTGACCCTAAACTTTCCATCTTCTGCCATTTCTCCCACTCGAACTAGGAACCCTCTTTTCCTGCGAGTTACCTTTCTCTTTGATACCAGTTGTTATAAAACTACGATCTCAGAGCAATAAAATAAAACAAATGTGGAAATAAAACATAGAATATACACAATACAATAAAGACACAGATATATGTGGTTCACCCAGTGTGGGTTACATCCACCAGAGAAATTTCCATGTCCTTCCTTTTTATTATCCAACAAAATGAAGGGATACAACTTATATCTCAACCGTTGTAACTTCCTCTTCTTTCTCTCGGAGTCTCATCTCTCAGAATACAACATTCTTGATCATACAAAACTGCAATACAATTCCCTCATAAGAGAGTGTTTCCTTCTAGGGAAAAAACCCCTAAACAATAACTTCTACTATCATATATGTGACCTTATAATGAATGGTCGAGATCGACTATGAAATTACAATATTTTATGAGGCAATATTTCCAAATATTTCGCTTCGGGGGCGCTACCCTTGAATTCCTCATCGAGGGGGGGATACAAAAATTGTTGCTACCCCCTTGGACCCCCCTAGCGACAATTGTGGGGGGAAATCCCCCCCACACTCCCCCGTTAGGGAATTGGGTCCAATCAAGGCTGAAACAAACCTTTGAATCAGGAAGATAATTAGGCTCCACAACCAACAGATCGATGTAGGGCTACCTATACATGTTTCCTTTCCTCTCTTCCAGTGTTTCTTATTTTCCTTCGGTGCTTCCTCTTGAAATTCACTAACATATATAAAAAGAATTCATTACTTGATTTCTTCAATCACTTTTCATGTTCACTTGACCACACTATTCAATGACTTCCTTCTGATGATATAGCTTATGTTGATGGTTTCTCTTTCCCTATTTTTTTGTGCCTTTCACTATTTTTCCTTTCTGTGAATAACTAATTCCATTGATTCACATTGTAAATATCCTGCTATGCATCTAACCCGTGTTTCCTGTACCTACTAAGCATCTCATGAATCCATATTTGTCCATATATCACAAATTGTCCATAAATCTGCTACTCAACTGTCCAAATGTTGACACATTTGTCACTGAACTATCATGAAGGATTTACATGAATATACTACAACTGACCATCACATGTTCTTGTTTATCAGACTAAATCAAATATGTCCATTGATTAGATCTATCTTCTCATCAAAATCAGCATGTCTTGAACAACTTGTATTGAATATATCCCTACCTAAATACATACGTACAATAAACTTATGTCTGTCAACTAGTACCTATGTGGGAACACTACTTCTTAACCGATCAATCTGTTACTTTGTACTTCTGCTATCTAATTTCTTTGAATATGTCTATGTAATCACTTTTTATGGATCGAAAGATGGTTCTCTGATCTATAGTATCTACATCACTGACTCCCCCTGTTCAATATTCATATTTACTGGGAGTCTCCAATCCGTATGGCTCAGAAAAATACTCGCTCTGATACAGATTAATATTCCTCTTCATCTATAGACTCATCATCTTTCTGAACTCTAACTTCTTCCTTTCTACCTGTGGATTGATCTTGCACTAAAATTCCTGAAAGTACAATCTATTGAACCTGATGTTTATTTACATGCTCTTATTTTGTTTCTCGTACTACTACAAATCCTGCAATCTTTGGGATCTGGTATTTATTCACTTGTTCTTCTTTTTTTTCATTTCTTCTCGAAACCTTCCTATATTTGACATCTTTCTTTTTCTCTATAGATTTGTCTTCATCTCGTACTATTGCAAATCCTGAGAGTATAAATTTTGGGTGTCCTTCATTCATCTTATCTTCTTTTTCATGTTCTTGTTTTCTTTTCTAAACCTTCTTATATATGATATCATTGTTCTTTCTCAAAGAAGTATCCATCATGATTCTACAATCACAAGCTATGTGTCCATAGTTATGGCACTTGTAACATTAAATGTCATGTGGGGCCACATAAGCTTTTCTTGTTTGAACATTTATTTCATAAGCCCTGCAATTTGCAACCTTATTTCCAAATTTAGTACAATAAAAACAATAACCGTAAAATAAATTTACATACTTGGGAGTGAATGATCTTCTTTGTTGTGTAGTCCTTATGAATTCATTCCTTGGATGATCATGATCTTCTCTTCTGTGGATCTCTTCATCATGGTTGAATCTTCTTTTTTGACTGAAAGTGATAGGTCTTGTTGAAGATGTATCTCTATTATACTCATTCTTCTTTGATTCTTCCTTACCATGATTCCTTCCTTTGAGTACTTCTGCATAACTCTTACCATTTTCTTCATTATTCTTTTCTAGTAACCTGGAGGGATTCTCGTCAACATTATCTACTGATGAGGTGGATGTTTAAACATTCTTATTAAGCTTGACGATTTTAAATCTCAATGTGACAACTTCTTATTCAATCTTCTCAACCTATTCTTGTTTATTCATCATCTGAATCTTCATAAATTCTTTTGTTCGCTTTGCTTCTTCTAGTTGGATCTGCAAGAAGATGATTTATTTTTCAATTATTTTCTCTTCTTTACCAAATTCTTCTTCAAGATGATTTAATTCACCAGTTCTTTCCTTAATATGATCTGTAAAAATATTTTCTCTTTTCTCTGCTTCCTTTATTTCGGCTTCCAAACACTGCTTTTCTTCCATTACTTAATTTCTTAGTGTTGCTATCTCAGATTCTAAACACTGTTTTTCTTCCATCTAACCTTGGTATGCTTTTTCAATCTTTCTGGCTTCTTCTAGCTGAGATTTTAGTTCCACGATGACCTGTTGGGATTCTTCAAAACTTTTAACACCTTTATTTATCCTGGTCAATTCTTTCTTGACTAATTTTCTTTCTTCTCTTTCTTTCTTTAGTTCATCTAAAACAGTGACTAGTTTTGCTTCAAGATCTACTATGCCTTCTTTGTAATCTTATTATTTTGAATATGTATGACATGATGAACATCTTTCTTCTTGTCTTGTACATGTATCTTCTTTATCATTCTTTGTTTTGGGGAAAAATATAGATTATATATCTTATCCTAGATTTCTTTAGCTAGTGAACATTTTCGCACTTTGTCTTTTACTAAATCAGGAATCCTTCCATGATAAAATCCATTGTTATTTTATTGTTCTTATTCAATTCCTTCTTAGCTATAGTCTTTGGTTTCTTTGAACCATTATACCCTATAAAAAATGAATACAAAATATCATATCCATGTGCCTGCAAAAATGTTTTCGTTCTTCTTCTCCATGACTCATAGTCTAGACCATTCTGACCATTGAACATTGGTACTCCATTCATGTTGTACTCTATGATCTACCTTCCAGTAGTTAAATTTTTTCCTTGAAGGAACTGAATCTGATACCAGTTGTTGGAATACTGATATGGGGGATGAATCGGTATGATCACTTTATACCACTTTTAACCACAATATATATTCTTTCAATTTATCAACAATTTATCATCAATGTAACATCTATGATTTCATTCAATATATCATGAGCATATAATCATAGATAACATCACATCAAATACATAGTACATCAGTATTTACGTGGAAACCCAAATGGGAGAAAACCACATAATTATTTCTTATATATATCAAGAATTCATTCATAGGAAGCACCGGCTTCTAAATTATCCAACTAAAACTAGAAGGAGGATCCAACCCCCTATTCTCAGGCTCCAACCTGAAGGAAGATAAAAATCCCTAAATTCTTTGGCTCCAACCAGAAGATGAATAAAACCCCCCGATTCTCAAGCTCCAACTTGAAGGAAGCTCCAACTCCCTATTCTTCGACTCCAACCGAAAGGAGGCTACAACCCCCTTTCCTTTCCCTGTCCTGTCTCCTTGAAATATAAGTGTAGACCAAACTGTCACTACCCCAATCATTTCCACTATCACTGTCACTGCCTCTGTCACATTAACATGTAACTTGTCACTGTATCTAACCTATCACTGTATCCAACCTATCACATCAACCTGTCCCTGTATCCAACCTATCACATCAACCTTTCCAACCTGTCATTGTCATTGATACTCAACCAGATCTTCTCACATGAATCATATACCAAGGACACCTCTCAACTAGATGTCCAACATCACAAACACATGCCTCTACCAAGAATGTACCAAGCCATCAATTTGTACCATACCAAGCATCAACCATATACCAAAACCTGTACCACAACAAGTACATCAACCATATACCAACACCTGTACCAAATCGTGCATCAACCATGCACCTCAACCTAAACTATATGCCTCAACCATCAACTATGTATACCAATTTCTAATCATGTACCATACCATGTATCAACCATTTACATCAACATCTCAACCAACATGTACCATGCATCCAATGATGTACCTCAAGTCATATACCAAAAACCCTCAAACACATGCCTCAAGCACGCTCCTCAATATCACCAAGATGCAACCTCATAACACAATATACCAAGCCTCAAGTATGCACCATAACATGTAACTAAACTAGATACCAAGATAGCCAATAATGATTCTAGTCAATGTACCGTAACATCACCAAGATATACCATATCACATACTATCATCACCATGCATGTACCATAACACCATAACCATAACCCTTAAGACTTACCTCTAATCCTGTCGCTGACTTGTTGTACTGTAAACTGACCTATAACTCTTTCAAAGTTTATAATGTTTCTACTTCTCCTTTATATTGACCAACTTGCTCCTTTATCTTAGATAATTTCAGAAGGTACTCTGCGCTTTCCTTAGGTAGGAGGGTCAGGCACTGACTTTCCTTGGGGAAACGCCACCTTCTATTACTTCATTTACCATTTGAGTAAGGCTAGCAGTTCTTTCCCTGCTCCCTGAAGTAAGGATAACCTAGGAGGATTTCCTCAGCAACTTGGTACCAACATACCTTCACAACCTTTCAGAACCCCTTTTACATATATGTGACTTCCTCTTCTACTGCCCGTGTGTATACACACTTTCCTCCACTACAACTCGCAAGTGTCTACGCTTTTCTATACCTATAGCCCATAGATGTACATGACCTATATTTCATCATCCCATGGATGTACGCTACTTATCCTTCTTCATCCTGAGTATGTACACGGCCTGTCCTTCTATAGCTCGTGTATAACCTCAAAAAACTAGGGTTGCAATTTTTCTGCAACTATGAAACTTTCACTCCTTCAGACCTTCGCTGACTCAAACTTGATACGTTAGACTCAACCTCAGATTCACTAATAGATTTTCCAAAATATAAACCATAAGATTCACAATATATATATTCAATGTAAGTGTGTGTATCAATGAGAGACACTTTGAGGTGTATTTATACTAATTTAGGTAACCTCTTTCCTTATTTTAGGGGTTTCTTGTTACAACCAATTTACCCATTATAACCTGTTGATACTGAGAGGAGGGTGAATTAGTATCAAGTACAATTTAAAAACCTTTTCAAATTATACTTAAACCATTCAATTATATCCAATGAGAAATGAACAATAGTATAAGAGTTACACCAATACACCACAATACACCATGCACAATATATGAGAAATAATCAATAGTTGTTGTTCAAGGGAAGTAATGACTTCCAAAGGTAGCTACAACTTCCAAATATAAAGGGAGG
>JASDQU010297095.1:0-10416 GCA_032191745.1 Picea mariana | reverse complement strand
CCCAAACAATGGAATGGTAGCATATGTGAGTTCCATATCCAAAGTTCCCCCAAGTCTTTTTATCAAATATCTTGACAATAGCATGCTGAACTTGGGAGGAATATCAACCACCACGATATCCATGACCACTATTTTCATGGGCAACTGAAATAAGGTCACGACCAAATCTTTGATGACCCCAAGACATTACACTCTCCTTGAATCAAATGAATATAAATCATGATAGGATTTTGTGATTTCTAATCCAAGTTCTTCCATGACAGTTTTGGGCATGAGATTATGATATGCCCCTGATTTCATCAAACAGATATGTAGCACCTTATCATGTATGTTCAGTGATGTGTATAAAGGAGGGGATGAATCATCTCTATATTCTACCATAGGACCTAAGATGATTGTTGGATTTTCATCTTGGAGATTTACTGAGTCTGTGGGATGGCAAGGTGGTTCAGACCGCAATAGCTTAGAGAGGGATTTTTTGAAATCTTCATGCTTGACTAGCTTTGACAGGGGCACAGGGATTCTGATCTTTTGAATTTCGTGCTCGAAGCTGAAAGAGGAAAGGGACTTTAAAAATTCTCTCACTTTTGGGACAGGGTCTTTGGGTATCGGTGAGGGGTTCTGAGATTTATTTTCTTTGTTGTTGTTTTTTGCATCTTTGGAAGGCTGACCAGGGACGTCAGACTTCCCTTCTTTCTTCTTAGACCCGAGATTGTATTTATTGGGACTGATATTGGCCTTCTCGCCCTTAATTATCTCATTTGTTTGATTGTTCATGAGGGATTCCTCGTATGCATATTGAGTCAAATGGGGAAATGGGGAGGTGTCTCCAAGACAATGGATTTCATGATCAAGTTCTTCTTCCTCCCTTTCTTCATCAGCAAAAAGATTATTTTGGAGAGGGGTTTGAATTTTATGATCATCTCTATCTCTGTCTCTCTATTCCCTTTTCATAGTATGAGGGGCATTGTTATTCAACCCCTTGAAGTTGCCTCTGTTATCAACATTTTGAGGATTTATGTATGTTTTATTCCCTTATACTTCCGATCTTTCCATTCTAATTGAAAGTGATTTTAGTAACTTGGTAACTTTGTCCATTTGAGGGAGGGGAGCAGAGGAACCAGAGGTGGAGGCTTCAGATCTTCCCTTTGGTATGTTTCTATCAGCCATACTCCTGAGTCGGTTAGCTGCCAATACATTAGACTCCACTTTCAGGGCTGCATCTTGCATACGAGCCAAGGAAATAACTCTTCTCTCTCTTAACAGGAGGCAAAAGTCAAGGTCAAAAGCACTATCATAAGTAATTTTGGTGAATGCTTCGGTGGGCTTTATCTCAGCAGGGATATTATTATACATTTTGTTGAATCTTTTGGAGAAATCAGAGACCGATTCTCCCTCCTTTCTATTTAGGGACCTAAAATCTGTGATATAATACACAAAGTATTTTTTATCCCCCCATTGCCTAAAGAAAACATCATCTGTAGCTTCAATCCCAATAATAGATCCAAGGGTCAATCCCCTAAACCATTTTCTAACCTCACCATCAAGGCTTTGGACAAAGACTCTCATCCAGACATCCTCACTTTCAATATTCATATTGTCTGCATAACTGTAGAAGGAAACAAGGTGCTCTTCAACAGTTATGTCTTCCTCTATAGTGAATTTGGGCATATACTTTAGGTAATCTCCAACAGGGAGAGCATTCATTGGCTGAGGTAGGACTAGAGGAGCATATCTTGTAGCCACTATGGCATCCATTTTGTTTCTAGGAGGATTAGCACCTGCCATAGGGATAATAGGTGGAGGGTAACTAGGAGGGGAAGGGGATCGAAAGAGGATACTGGAACTGAGCTTCTAACAGGAAAGGGAAAAATAAGAGAATTTGGAGAAAAGGCTACAGGGCTTGGGGGAAAAGAGGATTCCCTTTCTGCAAAAGCAGTAACTCTAATAGGAGGAGAAGTAATAAAACCTGGAGTGGGAGAATCTTCCGAGATCTGTGGTATAGACCAAGGTACAACTTCAAGGGAGAGAGGAGTGACAAGGATTTCTCCCTCCAATCCCAAATCAGGAGGGGAAAACTCGACAGGAACACTTCAAAAATTTAAAGTTCGGGAAACTCCAATAGATGGTATGGTAGGAAAATGGGAAGTAGATATTGGAGTATATAAAGGAGGACAATAAAAGTCCTCGAAAATACTTGGTTCAGCAGTAGAAGTACCTTCTCGAAGGGACCTTCCCTTTTTGAAAATTTTCTCTAGGTCGGCTTCAAGTGTTGCTAAGGGCAAATGCGGAGTTGACCTTGTGTGTCTGCATCTAGAAGCCACAAATGAAACAATGGAGTTGCCAACAGATTCACGTCATTGGATTCAACACAATGAAGTTGCCAGGTGTACAATTTCAATCTTCGATGTACTAAGTTCTGATGCACCTTCACAACCAATAATCTTTGTCATTCAATCCCAGGGAAAATATTCAATTTCGTCCCCGACAACGGCACCAAAAATGTTAGTACCAGAAGTAACCTCTGGATTGTGGCAGAGGTAAGCCTGATACCCATCAGAATTTTATGTCACGGGTTGGTTATAAAAGGTAAAATGGGCGCAATCTCAAAAACATATCGTCTCAAATCAGAAAATTGGGCTGATGTGCACAAGCAGATGAGGTCTTAGTTTAACTTCAGTCGGTAGGTTGTAGTGAGGGTGAGTAGAAGGAAGTCTTCAGTGAGAAGGATTTATATCTCTGCCATGGACATCGGGTCTTCCAGTAGCCCAAAGAAGAAAAACTTAAACTCAAGATCTTCTTGAGTTCAAATCATAAAGAAACTGAAAGGAATTATAACAACACTACAATCGAACATCCATCATAATGCAGTCACAATAATTCAAGCAAATCAATCAATCATGAACTCTTTCAGCATTAGAAGGAAACAAGAGGGAGTAAGAAAGCTGATTGATGTTAAACAAGAAGTCTCAAATATAGATACATAGCCAGAAAACCAGAAGCTTTATTAAGACTTTACAATACAGGATCTTTGCTCTACCATCGACCATAAAAAAATATCAAAACTGAGTATTTATACTCAGAACAACTCGCCATCATCGGGAGTGTGACATGGCTACTAAAATCAAATCTTTGCATCTACATATTCTTTTGTTAGGTTGTGCTCACATTCTTCTGACATACGCAAGATCAAATCGGTATGGGCTTCACAAGAAAATCCATGACAGGGAGATTTCAGCTGACAGTCTAACCTCCATGGCCAGATTTTCCATGATTTCCATTTATGTGGTGAAAAAAGGTTTCAAATACCTTTCCCACTTTCATTAACTTATTTTATTGGAATCAGGATGAAGCATGACACCCATGAATGTTCCAAGTGAGCTCACAACTCTTTCGAGTCAAAATTGGCGCCTCGAGGCCATAAGGATCCTTCTCTGTGACCAACTTGGGTGCTCTGATATTTTGCATGGCTCCATTCCCCTGTCCCATATGACCGCGGGCTGTGACCTCATGCTTATCCATATAAAATATTGCGATTTCTCATTTCGGGAGTTTTCACTCCCCTTGACTCCAAATATCCCGATGCTCAAAATCACGAAACGGTCCACCTGGATCAACGATCAGAATTTCTTAGGACTTGATGGCCATGCTTGTTTCCTTAAACAAATATAGTTTCCCACTGCTTGAATGGGCACTTATCTTTATTTTGGCTCCACTTTCCATATGGCCCCACCTTGTGACCGTGGGCTTAACTCTTAGGCGCGTCACGATTTCGAGTTTCGTGAACTCGCAATGCACTCCATGCTTGAAAATCCAAGTCACGAAAACGTGATCGCCCAAATTGGTCGACACATGTCTCTTTACATTGGACGACCTAGATCATATCGACATTTCAGGTCTAGGGATGTCGACATTTCTCACTTCCTCCTTGCTGAAATTGATTTCTTTGTGTCTTGTATTTGGCACCATGTGTCCCGCTGAATGAATGACCCTGATTATTTCATGGCTTCATGTTTTGCGAGTCCTTATGACTCAACCCTTTCACTGCTCCATCCTGTGAGTCAATGAAAAGATGATCCTGCGCCGCACATCCTTCCCAGTATCAACTGCTAGGATGGGCCTCACGATTTCGGACCTATGTCTGCTATACTTATCAAACTGCTTCAAGCATTGCACTTGGTTCTCATGAACGTGACCTACGAGAAATCACATGGATGATTGATTGAGGGCTCGGGAAAACAAAGGCTCAGTGATAGAGGTAAAGAGAACATAGATCGTCTTTAGGGAAAACAGAAAGGCTTAGAGCTAATACTTCTCAGGCAAGATGCTAAGGAAAAACATGTCTATCAAATGGATGAAGGCTAACATAAGGAAAACTACAATCCAAGAGGAAAACCTACGATCGGGTTTGCAAAATGAGAGATAGACAAAATTATAGACCTGGGTAGAAACCACAACTCACAAGACCTTGACAATTTTATGTGATAACAGAATGAAAATATATCTATCTATGATGAATTTACAACAATAGACATGCATACACTTGAACACATAGACATGAGAGGAATAGGCCAAGTTGTGTATTAATGGAAAGCCATCAAAATGGAAGCACTTAAATATCAATTTTGACATTGCAGCAGCTTATCCAAGATCTCCTATACATCCCTTTGGATCTCATACAATCATAAGTATGATGTTATTAATTCTCCTCTTAGCCCCCCATTGCACCCAAGAATGGCCTCCATTATATAGGAGTTTGAGGCACAACCACCATAGGGTATTTTTTGAAGATGGTTGAGGATTTATCTCATGAGGTTGGGATTTAGTGCCTAGGATGGAGAAAATAGATATGAATCAAATCTTTGACCCCAAACCAATTCAATCTTCTTGTATTTTTCTCAAAAAATAAGGTGGCTTAGTTGCAACCACTTCATTGCTCCCTTAGAAATGAGCAAGGAGCGATAGTGTCACTCCCATAACACTGAGCAAGGAGTGATAATCAAGGTTCATCGCCCTTCGTATATGAGTAGGTGGGCGATGATACTCCAAAACAGAAAATAATCTAAGGTAAAAGATGGTATTTCAACCTTCAAATGTTATATTTATCTTCCAACTTGTCTAGGGATTATGACATACACTCCTTCGTGGCCATAAATTTGTGGCACTTAATAAAGTGCATGCGACACTTAATAAATTACATGGGACACTTATTAAGGTGCATACAACACTTTATAAAGTGCATGCGACACTTATTAAAGTGCATACGACACTTGATATGGCGCATACGACACTTAAGTGCAACATTTGATGGTGAAACATTTAGGTGTGTAACAATTGTGAAGTAAAAAGTTAGCTCACTTTATTACTTCATCTACCTGAATTAAAACCTTGGATATAATGTGGAAATGGTAAAGTGGGGAAGGCACTCATTGAGAAAAATCAAATTGGAAGGTCACATCACACATAAAGGGGTCACCCCCTTCTAAACCAAAGCATTTATCCAATGGGCTTCCATCATTAAGCGAAGGGGTTGATGCATTCATGGGGATTCACTTGACCTTCATATTATATATATATATATATATATATATATATATATATATATATATCACATGAGTTTACCAACACATGAGATGGACGTAGATTTAATAATGTTGTATGATGGTCGATATCCAGGCGGCTCGCCGCTTTTCTTTTCTTATGGTTCATATCACGGTCATAAAGTTTTAATCTATTGCAGTGAACCTCATATTTGTAAAACAATTGTGGACAAATTAAACATTGAAGGTGATGCATGGGGCTATCCCCTCCATTAGGTGTCATAGATTAACCTGCATATCCCTTTGCGTGTCTTGTATGGTGGATCATTTAACAAAAACATGGAAAGTCCTGGAAGGTGATGTAGTCATTTATTTTGAAGCCATCATCAACCATGAAGATCTAAGGTACCATTGCATTAATCTATTTTTCAGGCTTGGTCAAAATATTATTTATGTTCCAGCTCATATCATTGGCCCACTGTTCTAAAGTGGACAATGATCACAAAGTAGAGTTGTTTCACTGCATATAATTGAGATGTTCTATGAAGCCCTAGGACTCGATTTTCTATCTACCTCCCAACTTTAATGGTCCATGACTTGATCATCACATTATAAAATAAATCATATATTTTTTGGACGTGGAGCTAAGACATAATGGTGCATGTGATAAAATGTTATTTTTTGGAGGTCAAATCCTTAAAAAAGAGAATGGTTGACTTTTCTTCCTACAAACTTTCGAGGTTTTTATCTTCTTTCTAAGATTGGATATTAACCAAATCATAAATTTACTTATGGTTGAAACTATTTCATTGAGTTGGTTAGGATGAAAGCTTTATTATATTGTTTTCCTTATGGAGGAAGATTATTTGATTGTTTCTTCTAGGAGAGGAAAGTGGATCTCAACAAACAATTTTTGTTTCTAGTAAGAAGTTTGTTGAGAATGTTATAAAAGTAATATTCTGTTATTTTTCCTTGGAGAAACTAGAGGATATAGGAAAACCTTAGTAGTTTGGGTTGCCTCTGTACCCTGTAGAGTTGACCTCTCAAAGTAATATTGACACTACGAGGTCTTGATTCATAGACATCATGATTCTTCCACATATATGGTTTTCCTAAAAGAACATCACAAAATTCAAGTGGGGCAACATCACATAATACCTCATCTTTGAAGGGATTGATTCTATAGTGCAGGCGACATTGTTGACTGATGTGGATGTCTCATCCCTAGCTGAGCCAACCAATGGTGTATAGTTGAGGGTGCAGTGTCGTTGTTAGGTTCAACCTCTTGAAGACCTTTGTTGAGATTAGGTTCTTCTAGCTACTGTTGTTAATGATGAAATGGATGTTGGATTACTGAGAGGGGGGATGAATCAGTAATAGTGTAATTATAATCCTTTTTCTCCAAATAATCCAAGTGTTATATCAATGTAGAATTATTATCCAATAATGAGCAATAAGAAATGAAAAATGACACACATACACAATACACTAGTGTTTTATGTGGAAACCCAAAACGGGAGAAAACCACGAAATGTTTTTTCTTATATGTCTTGAAGAATTACATTCATTGGAAGCACCAACTTTCTTTGTTTTCTAGCTGCAACTCGAAGGAGGCTCTAACCCCCTAGTTTATCAGGCTACAACCTGAGGGAAGCTCCAACTCCCCAATTCTCTGGCTACAACTAGAAGGAGGCTACAACCCCCTATGTTCTCTGTCTACAACCAGAAGGTGGCTACAACCACCTGTCCTTGCCCCATCCAATCGCCATGAAGTAGAAGTAGAATGATGGAACCACTATTACACTATCACTGTGAGATATATCATTGTAAACATGTACCAATAAACCTGAACCATGCATCAACCTGTACCTCAACCTGTAATCAACCTGTACCATAAACAAGTGCATCAACCATGCACCAACTTTTACCAAACAATCTGTAATCAACTTGTACCATAAAAAAATGAAACCAACCATGTACCAAGTATGTACCAATCATGTGTCAAGTACTCATCAACTGTAACTCATCAATATGTACCAACATCATCAACTATACACCTCATGTATGTACCAACTCATCAACTACTTGTCTCAACCATGTACCCAACTTGTACCTCACCCAAAATCCCTCATCAATTTCATCATCCAAATATGATTTGTAACTCTGTAATAGATTTGGTGTATATGATCACATACTTGTAAACCTTCCTTAACTTTAACAACAAGAAACTATCATTTTCATCATACGTTTCTTTAGTCTCACAAGACTAGTTTTGGATTAGTCAACAACCCTAAATTGAAATAATCATAAATTTGTTCCTATAATGAATAAATATCTGAAATAGATATACAATGTTCTTCATTGTATTTTATGCAATCAATCCAGGTGTCACTACTTGTAACCTCTCAGAAAAGGAGTTATAGCAAAAATGACACACCTTGATGAATTTTGGCTTATTCTAGAGAGCGACCTTGTAGAGTGTGCCCCGCACGGAATATTTGTTGAATTGATATGAAAATGTTACAAAACATACTGCAGACTTTACTCTAACCAACACATTTTGTCTTACTGAATTTGGATCTGTTATGAAGAAGTTATGATGTTTTTACCCAAAACACTTGCTTTTGACTAGTTTCAAGACTAGCCACAAACCCTATTTTCCACGGAGTGTAACTCCAAAAATACAATGAACCACAAGCTAATTTTTTTGCCATAGATACTTGGATTTGTTTCCTCAATGGAATAGAAATTCATGGTCTGAATCATTCTATAAAAAAATGTTATTTCGAAAATGGTGAGATGACCTGAAAAAAACATCATCAAAATAATTTATCCTTCCTTTAATGTCGACCTTCTTTTCTTCACTTTCCTCAAAAATTCGGCTTAGATATCATTTGGTTACATCAAACACCTATAGGTAGTCAATATGCTGAAGTGTGTTTAAAATGATAGAGCCTTGCCTCTTATTTATACTCTCTGAGTGGCTTCCTTAAAAACATCTTCTAGGTCACTTTACCCACTTTCCTTATTTTAGGGTTAACCCACATCTAATTTCTCCACTAAATTTATTATTTAAATAATTTATTTTGTATTCACTTTGAATTATAGTACACTCATCACTTCAATTTATTATTTGCCTTCTAAAATCTCTTAAACCACTTTGACTACTTTGACCTTTTGGGGCTTCTAGATGACATAAGAGGGTCCTCCAACTTCATAAGGCCATAACTCTCAAACCGTGAGGAGTTATGTGACGTTCCACATACCACCAGAAATGGAATGACATTTACCATCCATATAAAATTTTATTACCTGAAAATATATCAAAACTCATACCATTATCCATCAAACAAACTTGGGTCCATTACCCAAAACTGGGTTCTCCAACTTCTCATGGCCATAACTCTCTAACCGTGAGGAGTTATGTGATGTTGCACATACCACTGGAAATGGCATGACAATAAATATCCATACAGGATAGTTTCAATAACAAATTCAATGACCTTCATCTCATTATTCCATAAATAATCATGAGTTCTCTAACCATACTTCTAGTATAACTCAATCCGCAAAGCGTCTTCCCATGAGGGATTTCACCATAAGGGGACCACTTTGGAGTTCATCCATTTCTACTTATTATCAACCATGAAAAGGCAATAACAAGTCATCTTTACATCAAACAAACTTGGGTCCATTACCCAAACCTTTGTGCTACTGGGATTTCTTCAAGGGTCGACATCAATGACAACCAACCTTAATCAACAATCTCCCCCTTTGGAATTGATGGAAACACTCTAATGCAAACTAAAATTATGCCATGCAGTATTGAAATCATATCACTCATGCTCCTCCTGGAAACATGACTCTGTCCTCTACATCTCTGTGACCCATTCTCCCCTTGGAACCATGCCTCTATCCTCTGCATCTGATGAATCTCTCATCCTTTGTCATCAATGGCAAAGGTATCTTTCCATCCAGGGTTGCTCCCCCTAACTGAACTGTCCTCTTTATGGTGCTTCCTCATGTACATCTAAGAAATATAAGATAAGCATTAAAAAATCATTCATTTTGGAGTAGAAATAACTCCAAGTCTCTGGCAAAGATATTCAAAGGCTTCTCGTGGAAGTAGTTTTGTAAAGATGTCTGCCACTAGTTCTTTTGTGCTCACATACTCAATTCTGATGTTCTTTTCTGCAACCTGCTCCCGTAGAAAGTGATACTTGATTAGAATGTGCTTCATCTGGGATTTTATCACGGGGTTCTTTGAGATACTGATGGTGTTTGTATTATCACAATAGATTGGAATGGGCTTATCATACTCAACCTTTATATCTGTCAGATTTTGTTTCATCCAAAGAACCCATGTACAATATGATGTTGCTGCAATATACTCTACCTCGGTTGTAGATAAGGACACTGATGATTGTTTCTTTCTTAGCCATGATACTAAACACTCACCCAAGTAAAATGTTGTTCCACTGGTGCTTCGTCAGTCATCAATACAACTTGTCCAATATGCATCTGTGTAGGCAATAAGTGATAGATCCTTTCCTTTTGGATACCATAATCCAAAATATTTTGTTCCTTTGAGATATCTGAAAATCCTCTTCACTGCTAATACATGTGATTCCTTAGGTGCTGCTTGAAATTGTGCCACCTGTCCAACTTCCTACATTACATCTGGTCTGGATGTTGTCAGATATAGTAGACTTCCAATCATTGACCTGTATTGCCTCTAATCTGTAGACTTCGAGTCATCATATTTTCTCAACTTGCAACTGGTTTGCATGGGAGTGATAATTGGTTTGCAATATTTCATTCCGAACCTCTTCAACATTTCTTTGATATACTTGGTTTGAGAAATACAAATTCCTTG
>JASDQU010297090.1:0-11198 GCA_032191745.1 Picea mariana | reverse complement strand
GCCAAACATAAATATAATAATTAAATGAAAGCACACTTGTATAATGTAATGGACCTTGAGCGGATTGCTCTCGTCCTTAGTAGATAGGAGGCATTTATGAAAATTAAATGTAAAGAAAATAGAATTAAATTCTAGATTAGACAGTTTTAGAGCGCAAGAGGGAAACGAGATATAGACACCCTCATTGTGTATTGTAACATTTAGTGTATCAGAGGATTGAAGAGCATAGGAGAGAAGCAGAGAGCTATATAAGAACACCCATGTACAGATATTTGGATTAATAGAAAGAGGTTGATTCAAATTCATGATTTTGTGTTATTCTCTGTGTATTGATGCTGAATGATATGCTCATGAATGTTTTCTTCCTGTTCTACATTTTCTTTATATGCTGCATATATGATTTCAAGGTTTGAGTTTGAAGTTTGAAAGGAAGAAGGAATGAGTTTCAATTGTTTCTCTATTTGAGTAAGAATTTCCTGCAAGGAGTGCAGTTGAAGTGTCCGCAAGGAGTGCGTCGACAAGAATTCAGGGTTGTGTCTCTGAAGCTCAGATAGTTTTACTTTCGTTTTCATTTCCCCAGAAGTGCAGTTGGGTACAGGAGCTATGCAAGGAGTGCGCAGGCCAAGTAAAAGTCTCAGGGGTGCGAACCTGAGTGAAGAGTTTTGAAGGATTGTTGCTGCAGGTGTGCGCAGGGTCGAAGGAAATTCAACACTTGGAATTGTCTGAAGGTTGCCGCAAGGAGTGGGCGCAAGAGTCTTTCCTAAGACTCAGAGTTATAAGAAAGCTCAGGAAGAATAAGGCCTTTGATATTGGTCAAGGATAGTGCAAGGAAGCTGTGACTGGAAGTTTGTAAGAAGCATCGCAATTTTTCACGTAGGTGGATGAGTTCCACGGAGGAACACTTGGTCATTAGCAGAAAATCACCGAGGAGGAATGGACGGTCGGTATTCTCCGAGGAGGATTCACGACATTCTGTGAGTCGTTATATCTCGTGGAGAAGCAGGGGAGATACAGCGAGTATTCCCAAAGGGTTCAAAGCTCAGGAGGGGAAGAACTGTATATTTGAGTCACAAGGACCATAGGATCTACACGTGGAATCTCATATCGGAGTTTCGTGGGTGGAAGTCCCGTGAACATAGAAACAGGAATCATGAAATCGCGAGACACGATATCCCGACGACTAAGAGAACAGTGTGGGGCCACAGGAGTCAGTGAGGTGGATAGGTGGTACACCATTTCGGGGTTTCGCAGTGAGAAGTCCCGAAACATTTGCATCAAGATTCGTGATATGGCGAAGTCCAAAATCCTGACGAGGTGACATGGCGTGGAAAAGTCAACTCGCGCGTGTGTCAGAAAATCGACATATCGGGATTTAGGAGTCGATAATACTAGTTGGTCGACATCGCGAGTACCAAAATCGCGATAGGGAAAGTCCCGAAAGGATAAAGGAAGGGTCAGCATTGACTGTTGTCGAGTTTCGGGGATTCGTGAAACTAACGCTCGACCACTGACCTCGCGAAGTCGCAAAGTCCGATATCCCGATTTTAAAGAGGTGGATCCCACGAGGATTGTTGTGGGTGTAGATTTCCCGATAGGGAAATAGAAGAGCGTTAGAGTTCTTCGGGCCATGAGGAATGGAAAGATCCTGAGATGACATGGACTTCCGACCTGCGGGCCGAGGAGTTGAGGGCGTCGACGTCAACTCCTTGGATAGAAATTTCCAACGAGGTATCAAACACCACAAATAGAGATCGTATGGAAACTTTGTGCCCTCAAAACGTTGATGTATCAACTACCCCCATTGGAGCCCACAAACCTTTTGGTGTTTCATCTCCTAGGGTTAGGGTTTTGGACGTTTAGGGTCTTCTCAATTATGCTTTATGTTAAAAAAAGTTCTTTGCAGCCTCATTGTAATCAAATTCTTGCAAATGAGGCTCCAAAGGATTTTTTAACATAAATAATAATTGAGAAAACCCTAAACATCCAAAACCCTAACCCTGAGAGATGAAACACTGAAAGGTTTGTGGGACCCTATAGGGGTATTTGATATGTCAACTTTTCAAGGGTGTAACTTTTGCATACAATATCCATTTGGGGTGCTTGATACCTCGTTAGAAAGGTCTAAATGAGGAGTACACATTCTGTTTGGCCTAGACTATGCCTTCGACTATTGTTTGGGAGATTTCATGCCTAGAAAACGTTGTTTAAGGCCTCAAAATGGGCCCACAAGTTCAAGATCCGAAAAAGTGTAGAAAATTTCCAAAATGGAAAATTGTGCTTTGAGATAGTGGAATAGGTCGGTGGTCGCCAATGTCCACCTATATCATGCTTCTAAAACTATGATATCTTCTAGGAATTGGAATGTTATCAGGCTATTATTAGTTCATAAGGTATTAGTTTCATTAATAAATATTCCTAAATTCACTTCATGCAATAGATTATACTATAAATAGTGATTGCTCTATTTTTCAAGATAAAATTCAATTTTGTTTTCTAGGATGAGTGTGTTTTAGCTTTAGTCTAGTAGCTCATATCAAAACCTATATTTGTATCCTCACAAGCCTACATGGTCATTGAAATATTGGGTATTCTAAATTCTTCTTTACTAATTGAATTCTAATCTTTCTTTCCTTTTGAATTCATAGATTAGCTTCTATATTTCATTGCATATATTAGTGTTCATGGTTCTTCCCTCACTAAAGGATTTAGAGTAAGACATAGGATATCACAATTCCACCCATTAGATAGATGCGTGTGTGGGGTCTGTACACATAGTGCATAATACCTCTCAAGTTTGTATGAATCTTGGGTTGACCTTTAAATTACTAATCTCATGAATGCAACATTATTCCTTCCATTCTAGGGAATATCACTTTTTGGTGTCGTTGTTGGGGAGGTTCTAAGGACTACACACCATTTTAACCATTTCTTTTTGAAAAAAACCGTGTGAATGCATACATCTTACCATCATAAATAAAAAAGAGAGAAAAAATAGATTTCATTTTGTTTTAAAAATTCCTAGATGAATGAATTGAACTAGGGATAGATAAGGGAAGTTCCTTCCTAAATCCCCCAATGTAGAACCAATTCCTAGTCATCAAGAACAACAACAAGTTGATTGTGAGACACTTTTCCTGAAGGAAAATAATCTTTTGTGGATTTCTCAGAGGAGGAAGAAATATATTTTGAGAATATCTTATAGGAAGGTCAATCCTCAACTCACTATACAATGGTTGATGAAGAAAATCAAGTAGAATTCTTTGAGTTTCCCATTCGGGAGACCAATGGAGAAAAAATATAAAAAAAAATAATCCCTCTACCCTTCCTCGTTTCCATATCCTCATTTCAAAATACCCTAACAACTTATTATTTGAGTTTACAATTGTGTATAGGACCTATGACTACACCTCATATGAGAAAAAACTCAAGATCTTTCCTTCTACGTTGGAGGACTCAAATTTGAGATGCTTCATGGGATTAGAGGGTAACAACATTACAAGATGGGATAAAATGAAGGAAATTTTAGTAAAAAGTATAGGGACTATTGCATGGAAAGAGATACAAGAGATGAAATATTATGAATGACCCAAGTGGAAAATGAATCTTTGGAAGAATTCAAGGAATGGTTTCAACTTAGATATAATAAATCCCACAATTTTACTCTCGATGAAGACTCACTTAAACCTGTATTTACTAATGGATTAAGGGGAAAAATCATGGATACATTGAATATCCTATAAAATGGAGATATTTTCTATATGGATTATGGATAGATCAAGCAGATATTCAAAAATTACTCTAGATCCACCAGGAAGAAAGGTAGGCATGGTAAGGGAATGGCTAGAAAATATTCTCACCTGAAAACTCTTATTAAAAATGAGATAGGAGGATTACTAGAATATATGAAAACTAAAACTTTTCATTCACCGCCGATGCAAATGGATACCTTGCAGGTTAAGAAAAAAAACAAAAACATTAAGGTATTTGGACATTTTCCCCCCCAAATGCACCAAAAGGAATCCTAGGAATGAATGTCCACTTAATGTTGTAGAAGTCTATGCAATATTTGAAGGTCCACATCCTGCTAATAAGTTCCATTATTTTCTAGGCTTAAAATATAGATATTAGGGAGTAGAAGAAAATGTGGAATCATTATGCTTCATCGAGAGGAAACTACGAGTACCTAGGCCATTCCAGCAAGGTATGAACTACACTCCTAAATAATTTAATGGTTTTTATTCATAAATTCCTTCTAAAAAATAGTATCATTCTACTCCATCCACTTGACCCATGCAAAACTAATGGTAATATCTGAGTCAACCTATCCAGCCTCTCTATCAACCTTTTCAAAACCAACTTCCAATAAAAAAATATCAGTGGACTAATCCTCCAAAAGGGTGGAGGCCTCCAAAATAGTAGCAACAATATTTTCTTCCCCCTCCTCCTAAACCAAAAAATGCTTCCATGATTTTTGTACCTCATCCTCCAAAACAACCACAGTTACCTACACAACCAACCCTTAATCCAAAAATAGGTAAGTCCAATCTATGTACAATAATAAAGTAACATATCAAGCCTATTCTATATATCTTCAAGGTATCAACCTCATATCAAGAAAAGTGTTAAAAGAACCTCCTCTCACTACCAATCCCATATAAGACTAAATTTTTTAAAAAGAGGACATACTCCCTCAAGGAAAACGTCTTCCTCAACAAAAACCACCAAGTTCTGAAAGAATAAACACTAAGAAAACATACACATTTTTAGAGAATGAACTATTGTGTGGATTTAAGAGTTTATGTGTCAAAATACCTCTCCTACAAACCATAAAGATGCCCCAATTTAAAACATGTTCCTCAAGGAAGAATGTGTTAAGAGACCTGGAATGGAGAAGAACGATTCCCCTACAATCATTTTGGTAGGACAACTTGCAAATCTCATTCTTGGTAGAGTGTTTTCCCCAAAATACTTGGGTTCAGGAAGCCCTGTAGTAAATCTCCATCAACCATATTCTAATCTAGAACAATTTTATAGACATAGTGGAATCCATAAATTCCATGACCAAATACATAATTCTTAGACACATACTCTACTCCAAATAGTAGATATATCATTACTAAATCTCGAGGGAGTATTAGACTATCTAATGGTCTTTATTGATTCATGGGATTATCCAAGTGATATTTTTTTTCTCCAAGACAAATACAAGATAAATAGGTACCATCTCATCTTTGGGATACCATGGTTGGCAACAACGAATGCATACATCAACTATACAGTAGGAAACATGATCACCGTCACTAATGGCCAATATAAAAATTAGTTTGTTCTGTATACCCTTGCCCAACCATTAATGGTAGTAGACTCTCCAATTTGGGTTGGATAAGAATAATATGAATTAAATCAAACCTTTTTTTACCCTATCCTCACCATTTAAAAATCCTTAGATAGAAAACAATCTGATGAAGAGACCTTCATATGAAATGTTTTGAACCTTGCTGTTGTCAAATTGGATGGTCTTGTTGATTTGCATCAGCTTGAAAAATTTGTTGGTAAAGAAGGGAATTTATGGTCATACCTCCTCACTACTGAAAATAATAAAAAAATAGTCAAAAACATAGAAATATGCCCCTCGAAAACTATAAAAATAAGCACCAATATCACTAATGAACAAGAGAAAAAAATGTTTTCTGTCCTTAGAAAACATATTGCATCCTTTGCATGGGACTGCAAGAAGATGAAGGGAATTCATCCCTCCATTTTTATCCATCATATATACATCAAACCTGAATATCATCCCATTAGAAAACCTCAAATAAGGATGAGCCCTACACTAAAATACATTGTTAAAGAATAATAACAAAAAATCTTGGATGTTGGACTCATCTACCCAATTTTTTATAGTGAGTGGATTTCACCCTTGGTCGTTGTTCCCAAAAAAAAAGGAAAATGGATAGTATGTGTGGACTACATGAAAACTATCAAAGAAACTAGAAAGGACCATTTTCCTTTACCTTTTATTGACCAAGGTCTAGATGTCTTAGAATGAAAGAAGTACTTCTCATTTTTAGATGGATTTAGTGGGTATCAAATACAAATAAATTCTAATGATCAAGATGAGACCACCTTCAGCCTCCCCTAGGGTACATTTTCCTACAAGGTCATTCACTTTGGCCTATGAAATGCTCCTACAACTTTTCAAAGAGCTGTGATAAGCATATTTTCGGACCTTATCCATGAGACTATGGAAATTTGCATGGATTACTTCACACCCTATGGAACTTCCTTTCAGGAAGCCTTAACCAATATTGACAAAGTGATTCAAATGTGTGAAGAAATGAACCTCTCCTCGATCCATGAAAGATGTAATATTCTTATTGATGAGGGGTTTTTTCTAGGTCATCATTTATCCTCTAGAGGAATTGAATTAGATCAAATAACAATAAACAATATTAAACACCTTCCTAGCCCACAAAATAAAAAAGATGTGATGAATTTTCTTTGGAATGCAATTTATTATAGGAGGTTCATCAAAGACTTTAGAAAACTAGCTTCTACATTGTTTAACTTTCTATCTAAAGACATAAAGTTTTGTTGGACACTAGAATTCCTTAAATGAATTAAAGTTAAAATAATTACAACCCCTATTGTTCAAGGTCCTAAATGGGATATCCCCTTCTACATCCATATCAATGCTTGAGACAAATAAATAGGGGAATGTTTTGGCTAGAAAGAAGAAAAAATTCCAAATGCCATGTATTTTAATGACAAAAAATTGTATGTTGCTAAGCTCAATTATACAATTAGAAAGAAATAATGTCTTGTAGTATTATATTCCATAAATAAATGTAGGAACTATGTCTCTAGCTATCCAATATTTGTGCAAACAAATCATGTTTTCATGAAGTATTTAATGAACAAACATGATATAAATGTTGTAATAATTAGTTGGATTTTATTATTGCAGCAATTTGATATCACAATACTTGATAAATATGGAAAGAAAAATGTTGTTGCAGATTTTTTTTCAAGATTAACTAACAATGAAGAAGATGAAGTTGTGGATGACAATTTTTTGGATGAACACCTATTTGGAATTCCAGTAGAGACTCCCTAGTTTTCTAATATAGCCAATTATGTAGCAACATGAATTTTTTCTCAATACTTCTCCCACATGAAAAGATGCAAAATCATCAAGTCAAGTGCTATGAACAGATGGATCCATGGGTATTTGTTCAAACTTTGACCATATCAAATTTTGAGGATATGTGTAAGAGAAGATGAGGCTCATGACATTCTCCATGCATGTCATGATCAACCCTGTGGGGATAAATAGGCAACAAAGAGGAAAAATTACAAAAATTTTCAAGTTGGATACAATTGGACTACTCCCCACAAAGCTGCTTGCCACTAGATTTCTCACTGTGATGAATGCTAAAGAATGGGAAAACCTACAAAGATAGATGAGATGCCTTTACAGTTTCAAGTCCCATTGGAACCATTTGAAAAATGGGGATGTGACTTTTTGGGGTCTATTAAGCCTCCTTTGGAACAAAAGAGGCACATCCTAGTGCACACATATTATTTGAAAAAATGGGATAAAGTCAAGGCAATGAAAACTGCAAAAGAGGACAAGGTAGCTCATTGGAAAATTGAAAACTTAAAGAGGTGGTACACTATTGATAAATTGAAAACTTAAAGAGGTGGTACACTGTTGAAAAATTGAAAGAGATGATGTTGATGAGGATGACCCCAGGGGAATACAGATCAAATAAACAGAGGGATACCATGCAGTGGAAGGGAAGGCTTCATATATGGATGGCTGATTAAGACAAAGAAACATAATATTGGCATCGAAGAAGAACCTAATATGGACATCAATGGGGATTATTGGGACAAGGAAACCATAACCCAAGTGGTATATTTGCTAAAGGAGTATGAGGATCTATTCCCCCAAATATTTTCAGATATGAAGGTAATCACAGAATCTCTTGGGGCCATGAAAATTCAGCTAAATCCCAATATTAAACCAATTAAAAGGAGACCATTTCACCTAAACCCAAAGTATAAATAAAAGGTACATAAAGAGATGGATTGGATCTTCGATGCTAGGATCATTGTTTACCTAGAAGAGTCATATTGGATTAGTCCAATGGTGGTGCAACCAAAGAAGAAAAGCGACATACAAATTGTTGCCGACCTACGTAGCCTAAATGTGACCTATGTACATGATCCATTCCCTACACCTTTTACCGATGAAGTACTGGAAAATGTGGGTAGACGTGAGGCCTACTCATTGACAAAGGAAATCTTAGGATGCGATCAATCATGAATCCTTGAAGAAGATCAAGCCAAGACGATGTTTGCGATGGAGTGGGGATCAGTTTCTTACACAGTGATGCCATTTGGGTTTAAGAATTCCCCTATGGTACTTTCTAGGATTGTGGTCATGACATTCAACTATTTTATTCACAAGTTCCTAGAAGGGTGCTTCAATGACTGAACGATGTTCATCCTTTTAAAAGTACACATGCAAGCCCTATGATTGATATTGGACGGATATTGCCTACTCCAAATTTCCTTAAAGATGAAGAAATGTATATTTTGTACACTGTTTGGGACACTACTAGGGAAAGTGTTCTACAAGGAGGTATTGTTGGTGGATCAAGAAAATATTTTTGTGATATTGTACATGGTGGCCCCTGCTTCTTTCTGGGAATTATGCACTACTTTGGGTCACATGGGGTATTATAGAAGGTTTATTCAAAGATTTTCAAGAAACTGCTACGCAAAGACACAAAGTATCTTTGGACAGAAGAATGTTAGAAATTATTGGGTACACTGAAGGAGAATTTGGTGACTATGTCGAGCTTGGTATTTCTAGATTGGTCCAATATTTTCCATGTTCATGTAGATGTGTCATATATTGCGCTGGGTGTAGTTCTTGCGCAACTTGGTGAGGGAAGTATTGATCATCCAGTTTATTTTTCCTACCATAATCTATCTCACTCACATAAGAATTATACCACAACAAAGTGTGATGGCCTGGCCATGGTATATGAATTGCAAAAATTTTGGCACTATTTGCTTGTCACTCATTCAAGTTTTTCACCGATCATTTTTTTGGGCAACATAATCATAACACAACAAGATTCAATGGAAAATAAATAAAACCAACAAGAATCAATCACATCAATTTAACAAAATATTTGTGGTAAAACCTTTCACAAGGGAAACATCCACAGGGTAATGATAATCGGTATTCTTATTGATCAAGGAAGAATTACAATAGCCAAACACAAGCTTGCAAACATTAAATGCATCCCACACACTGCTTGCCTCTGCCTCTATGAAAATTCCTAGATATTAAGAATCTATCACACAGTTACATAAACTAATCAAACACTGATCAAATAGTTACACAAATTGATCAAACAGTTACATAGACTGATCACTTTAGAGTGCATGCATTCATATTCTATTTTTAGCTAATTTGGTTCAACTAACTACAAAATACTAGGAGTTAATAAATATGATCTGCATGGGAAGTTGGTTGGAATGTTTAAACAATATCCACCTTGACAACAATTTACCTGATATATCATGTCCAAATTTATTCATCACCTTTCCTACAAGCCAAGAGAATCCAAACACCATCACAACTCCATAAATTCTTTAACAATATTATTACATGAACATGTCTGCACAATTTTCTCTAGTATGGACCATTCTTCCTTCATCAATAACTTGCATTATAAAATGATTCATTGTTCCATTTTGATACATTGGACTGTTAGTCAAATTCATAATGTTTTGACCACCACAGGACACCTCATCCTGTACTTGTCCAAACTTACCCAACAGATCCTTGCATTCTTGCAAGACATAACTTGAGGTAGGTCTCCTCTTGTCCAAATCTCTTGAATCATAACCACAGAATAAATCATTGCAACCATTGTAGGTGATACTTGTGCTTCTATGCTTCTAAGACACTGAAGCACCCATTTCCATGCTCTTCACCTATTTTTTTCCATGTGTCCACTAACAACACCAACTGCATGTGAAATACTTGAACATTCCCATCACAATCATCAACACCCATTTCCATTCTCTTCACCTGGTTTTTCCATGTGTCTACTAACAACACCAACTACATGTGAAATACTGACCATTTCGATTGCATACATCAAACTTCCTACTAACCTATGATACTCGAGACATATAACCCTTTTCTTCTTCATTAGTTAGGACATAAAACTGAAGCAAACTTACAATGGAAAGCCAAACATATTTTACCATTTTCAAAATTATTCATACCTAATTTCCTGAGTATCTTCACCATATACATCTGTTGTGATAACCAAGGCTTACCATTTTTCCTGTATCTATGTATTTCCATTCCCAATATTTTTTTTGCTAGTCCTAGATCCTTCATTTAAAATGTCCTAACCAATTGAGCCAACCCGTTGATGTCAAACATACTTGTTCTTGCAATAAGCATAACATTTAATGCCAAGATAATAAATATACCATAAACACAATGGTTATGCTCACTTCTTGTAAAATTTGGCTCACTAAGAAGGACTCAAACAACTTGTACCATTTTTCTGGCATGCTTCAGGCCATACAATGATTCTCGAGTTTGAGAAAAAATCTTCTATTGCGATTTTGAACTAACCTTTCTAATTGATCCATATACATCCCCCTATCCAAAAAAATCAATGTAAAAAATTAACATCTAGATATACTAACGCAAGATCAAGTAACTTTCATGGAAGTCAATACCTTCCAAATGCCTTTTTACTACCAGTCATGCTTTGAGCCTTTCATCTTTTACTATGTTTGATTTTATAAAAGGAGATTCATCAAACACTGCATATTTGTCCATGATGATCCTATGGGAAGTGGGATCCCATAATCTGCGCCCCTTAACATCATCACTATATCAAAGATCTATCTGTTTAATCTAGGTCCTACTTACAATGTTGATAAAAACCTAAGCATCACAACCAAATAATTTCACATTTGAGTAATCACCAACTGACCTGTTCATACCTCTTTTGAAATCTTCTAGTATTTTGCAACTGATGGTGACTGAGTTACCAATTAGCACAACCACTTCTTCCCACAACTATTGTTGCAAATTGGCATTACTAAACATGCCCCTTCGATCCAAGGTTCCTTGCAATAATTTCCAA
>JASDQU010297088.1:0-14003 GCA_032191745.1 Picea mariana | reverse complement strand
AGATCTAGTTGGAGGCGTGATCGTACCATACGACTGTGGGCATAGATTATGAGGCAGGGACTATCATAATTGCAGGTTGCAGAGGGAATGGAAACTGAGATAGAATTCTTCTTGGGCCTGGGAGTATCAAAGTCGGATCAAAGCGTGGAGACAGCCATTTTTGGGTAATTTGACACCACGAATCTAGTGGTGATGTATGTTTTCTGATCTGAGCATTATTTCTGCAGCTTATTTTCAGAATGAGGTATATTCATGTATTTGCCAAATTCTTTTGCTAAGTTAATGAAAGAGCCTACCCATTTGAGAGCAGGACCCGGAGACATAGTCCACCAAGTACGAACTCCATTATCAATTTTTTGTGTTCAGATATGATGCTATGTCTCTTCATTTTTAAGTTTTCCCTTCTTTAATGGTGCACTTTAATTTATGCTCATTTAATACAATTCTATATAAGTCACAATGAAAAGATCTTGGATCAGTAGAGAGATAGGTCCCGAGAGTGACAAGGGAAATTAAAAACACATCAAGAGAAAGTATGAGTGCTATATGGTATTAGGCTTACTTCATGGCTTATAATATCCATTTCTATGAGTGTCTTTGTAGAGGTGGTGTTTTCTTGCTTGAGATACCCTTTCCTTGGTACTTTTTGCATTTTGAACCCCCTTATTTTTCCTTTTGATACCTAGATATTATTTTCAAGTCTCCTTTATAGGGTTTTAAGATTCATTCCTTTATATTTTGTTGGGCAATAGTCCTTTATAATTGGTGCATTCATTCGCCTCCATACAGGGGACATTACCATTAGAGGGGGTAGAGATCAAGCTGGCTTGAGGCTCTTATGGTGGCCTTTGTGTGTGTGTGTGTGTGTGTGTGTGAGAGAGAGAGAGAGAGAGAGAGAGAGAGAGAGAGAGATAGAGATAGAGAGATGCATCATCCTTTGGGCCTTCAAACCCTTCTTCTCATGAGATAATAGGCCATATTTGAAGTTTGGGATATATGAAAGGATTTATGATGGAAAATGCTAAGTATGATCGGGAGTGTAACGTTACTCTTGGGAGGGACCCACAGTATTACCCCTTTTCCCTAGGCAATGACAACATGAGACCAGGGCACAAACGTTGACCACCAAGGTGAAATAAGGCAACCAAGACAATTTCTCAAGCAAGTGAGCTCCATTATCCAACTTTAACTAAAGATCCTTGTTTACATGCCCGATAAATTAAACACAACAACTTGCATGAAAAAAGGACTAACCATACCTCATGGTGATGTTGGATTACCATGCCCCATTCCCTAGGTTGCTTGGATATGATGAACCTTGGTTGATTTGTGTTGGGAAGAAAACCAGGGGGGTTACTGGACTCTTCTAGTCAATCTGGCTCTCGACACTCCATGTCCGCTACCTGCAGGCCTCGAGACATGATCTCCTTAGTTACCCCTAGCCTAGGAAGGTAACACTCCCAAAAGACCATCCTTGTAAAAGAGTTTCATCTACTTTTAATGGTAAACTATAGAAAACTCGAAGACCTAAAATAATGACACTGAAAGATTGGATTAGGGAATATGACACAGAGAAGGAGAGGAAATGGCAGACTTGTTTGATTCAATTGGGGAACTGATGTTCGATGATCCTGAATTTTTTGATAGTTGTGTTGAGAAAAATCCCATTGGGATGAAAAGGAAATCTATGTTTTATGAGCTTCCATATTGGGAGTATCTTAATATTATCCACTTACTATATCCCATGCATATATTCAAAAATGTTTTATTTTCTTTATGGAGGCACATATCATTGGATAAAAATGATGCATTGGTTGTTAGGAGAGATCTTATTGCTTCAAATACTAAAAAGAGACATTGACCAAGAAAAGAAACTAGAGGACAGGTTGGTCCCTCTTAGTCTTTTAAAGAAGTTGTTGTCCCATGTATTTTGAAGAAAGATGATCTTTCTATGTTGAAGGATGTTATATTCAGTGTGAAGGAACATTCTTTATATGGGTCAACTCTATGACATTGTTTCATTGTAGAAGGGAATTTATCGGGGTTGAAATCACATGACCATCTGAACCTTCTAAGGGTATGTATGTCGAATACATGATTATTGTTATATACTATCAATAAAAATATGTTATGCGCTCACACTTTTATGGAAATTAATTATGTGTGTTTTTATTTTGTAGTGTCATTATCCTTTGCTTGTGCATGGTTGTGTGAACCATGACTTCCCCCGGGACCTACAACGTGCCATATCAAAATTATATACATTTGTACATTGGATCACATCAAAGGAGATTCATATCATGCCATATCAAAATTATTTGCACTTGTACATTGGATCACATCAAAGGAGATTCATATGGGTAGCATTACACGGTGGCATCGAGAGATAGTTGAGATTGTTTGTAAGTTTGAGCAGGAACTGCCCACAAGTTTTATGGACTTGCAAATCCATCTTCTAATTCACCTACATGATGAGGTTGAATTAGTTGGGGTTCTCTCATGTCGTTGAATGTTCTTCTTAGAGAGGTACATGAAAAAATTGAAGGGGTTTGTTTGACAAAGGGAAAAACTAGATGGCTCTATGGCATAGGGATACATAGTGTATGAGTCATTCTATTATGCTAGTGAGTACATCAAGTAAATTGACAACCCACTAGGGGTAGTGGTTTGGGATGACTAACGGGATGAGGACAAAAGGGAAGGAGAGCTACTCCAAACGAATAGAAAAAGGTGCTTGATAAAGAGTAAGTCACTTTTATCTTGTCAAATTTGTACAGAGAAACGATTTACACTGAAGTTCATAATATATATTTGATCTCATACTATTTGTTTTGAATTCTTGTATACATAGATGAATTTAGAAATTGATGCCATCAATAAATTCATTAGTTACAACACCGAGGCAACACAGCCATGGGTCATGTTGTATGACGAGAAAATAAGGAAATGGGACAGTGATAGGAAAGCATTCAAACATTTGAATGGTCGAAGTAAGCTTTATCCTGATCATTTAAAAGAAAATATGCCAAATTATGTCCCAACAGTTGGGCAGTTAGCCAGATACAAGAGAAATATGTGTTGTCTAGTCGTAACCCACGTGGAGAAGGTCTGGATGCACTTAACATAGGGATCAGGTGCAACAAATCTGTAATAACCTCTCTGAGTACCACATTCAATTTATAATATTGCATTGTAACATGTATTATGTTTTTATTAATGCTTGGGTTATTAGACATATGACAACGTCCTTTGTTCGTATTTTTACAGGTGCATTTGTTCCCATATGTGTGGGCATTGGACATCTTATTCACACTAAGTTTGTTGATGATGGAAACGTCACACAAGATTGTGGAGTGGAGGTTGAGTTCGACCAATCTATTCGTGCTAGACACCATGATCAAAACCTAATAGAGGGGAAGTTAGGTTACAATGAAAAGATACAATAGATCATGCAAGTGGACTTCTCATCTTTTCAATGTGTTATTTTTTTTTACAAGTGGTGGGATACCTTCAATCAGAGAAATGTAAAGGGAGATTGTGATAGTGAGCTAATATGTATTAACTCTAAAAAAGTGTGGGTTGAAACTAAGGATCCTTATGTTCTCCCAAAACATTGAAACCAAATGTTTTTTTACCCAAATGTGTTGGATGGGGATTGGTGGTTCATACTGAAACATGATCCAAGATCTAAACATCTTTTTTAGAACAACAATGTTACAATGCCAAGCGAGGAAGATAAGCAAGGTGATGGCAACGAAGACTGATATGTAAATGCTCTGTTTCGACATTTATATTGTGGATGTGTCATTTTATTATGGGTATCTATAATGGTCAATTATGGTTTGTTATTCTTCATTTTATATTGTTGGATATGAAAAGTTAACCACCATTTACAAGCACCATATTGAAAATACATTAAATAGTACAAGCATAAGATGTGGTTTTGATATATTTTTATTGTCATATTTATTGTTTATTATAGCAAATTTATGTCGTATTGCATCAACGTGTGTTTATTTTAACCTTTGAAGTACTAAGCATTAATTGAGATATCACAAAGTTGGTGACATGTTCGTCTAATACTGTAAAGATTTATTTTAAAGTATATTTTATTTTTAAAAAATGATTAGGAGATTAGCATGCAGAGTTAGACAGAGATAAGGGGAGAGAGGTAAAGAGAAAGGTTGGATATAAATTGTTGCTATGAAAGCCAAATATTTTTTTTTTGCTAGTAGAATTGGCAACTAGTCAAGCTCTTACTTGAATGACACAGGGTTGATTCTGACTGCTACCACTATAACCTCCAGGCATGCTAACTCAGCCCCACACATAGCACATAAGGTAAGCTGAGATTTCGAACCGGTGACCTCACATAACAGAGTGTCTTAACAGTACACTCCATCACCGACTGTTCTACACCGTAGGGGAATGGAAGCCAAAGATTGAAAATAAAGATTGAAATTCATTATTATTAATGAATTTGTTTTCATATTTAATTAATTATAATTTTTAAATAATAAAATTTATTAAATATAACTATTATAAATTTAATGAGAAACTATTATAACTTTATCATTAAAATAGATGAAAAAATAACAATTCATGAGTAATTATTCAAATTGATTTTTTCATGCATTAACCAAATCCAATATTTGCATAAATTGTAATACAAAATCAGCGAAATACATTATTTCACATACTTTTTTAATAGAAGATCCAATTAATACTTACATACCTTTTTAATAGAAGATTTGTAAAGTTATTAATAGAGTAAAAAAATTTGAAACCATTTCATGGAAAGTGTATATATCAAAATTGATTATCATTCTTTATATTTAATATTTTAAATTTAATTAAATAAATGTAATTTGTTATAAAAGTTGGATAATATAAATTAATAAAATCTTTGGAAAAATTAAAATATAATAAAATAAAATAAGTGTGAGTTTAGTAAAAAATTATATTATAACTTTGTCTTATAATTTTTTAATAATAAAAATTTAAAAAATATCATTATTATTACATCATCATCATTATTTTTAGTGAAAAATTATATTACAGTGTTACTATTACAATATATGAAAAAGACACAATTATTCAAATCACAATCATTTCACTTGTCATTTTAGGTATTTTTGTTTCTAAATGCGTTTAATCAACATATTGTATCTTGCTCGACAACAAACAATTCACCTTGAAGAACAGTCAAACATTATATGTCATTAATGGTTATAACTTCTTGCAATCACAATCTAAATTAAACAATTTCATAAAACTAAAAGTAAACATTATATAGTGTGTACATATCAAATTTAATTTAAAAACAAAGAAATCATTAATAATGGTAATCATTAGCATACTCATAATACATTTTATAAATCAAACAACAACAACCCCAACATTATATGAAAAACACAATATACATGAGCGATATGCATATCAATATACATGGAAAACATACATCTCAACAAAATCTGCAATAAACATGTCATATATACATCTCAAGTCAAATATAAAAGAATAAATATACATATCAATCAGTACCACTACTAGCTAGGTCCACCACCAAAGCCAAATGCATCAGTGTCTCTGCTACCAGATGTAGAGGGTCTATTAATACCTATGTCAAAAAGAAGTGTCGATAAAAGTACACTATCAAATGTCTCTCTATCAAGATCAACCTGTGCAACAATGCCTAATGTGAACATAGTGTCCAAAGCATCAAAATCTTGTGACACATGTGGAGGAGGAGGAGGAGGATAGGTGGATGATGACACATGTGGAGGAGAAGGACAAGGATCAGTGGATGGTGACACATGTGGAGGGGAAGGTGCAGGAGGATCGGTGGATGGTGCAAACACCTGTGGTGGAGGAAGAGGAGGAATAATATCAAACATGGATGGTGCAGACACATGTGGAGGGGAAGAAGGAGGATCGGTGGATGGCGCAGACACATGTGGAGGAGAAGCAGGAGGAAGAAGAGAACCATGTGGTGGAGTAGAGGATGTGGATCGGTTTGGCGATGATCTAGATGGAGTAGAATCATAATCAAGATCCCTCAACCTATCGATGATGTTGATGGCACCGACAATTTGACACATCAATAACATCATGTCATGAGGAAGAGTTGTTCATATCGTAGACAAATCTGATACCCATAATATTTCTCTAACCAATGTGGATACAACTCCATTACTAATCATGACACCACATAGGTGATCTACCACCTCTATCCAAAATCTCCAATTTGGCCCATGTGGCATGCCAGGTCTATGTACTACAGGTTGGTCCTCTACCTCCTCCATCTTCTCATAATGTCGAGGAGGCTCATCCCCAACATATGTGTCAATATCTACAAAACAATAGATAACAATAATAATAAGATAATTGAAACGAAATGTTACAATAAATTACATGTGCATTGAATAAGACATAAAAATATGCAACTAGATTTATCAAAACATAATGATAATATTTCCTCTCTAATTTGGTGGTTTTGTTGTTGTAAATAGGATCTTTGGACATCCTCTTCAATCCATCCCTATGTATGGGTACTGTACAATATTGAGGATAGGATTGTCCTCTATAGCCAAAAAATCACATACATCCCTACCTACCAAACTACACAACAACTCCAAATGGCCCCTCTTGGGAAAAAAATGCCCCCACATGCGCATGTGTGTGCACATCAAACATAGGCCTAGCAGGAAAGCGGGGTAGTCCTAGTCAAGCAGCATGAACCCTCTCAAAAAATAAAGTAAATATCTCTAACATGAATGGTAAGAATCTCCTCCTATTTAAAATGGCGCAACATTGATCCAATACAAAACAAAACTATCTCAAAAAAAATTGCGACTACTTAATCAGTCGAGGCCTCTGTACTAGAATATATACATAATACATTAAAGGGAAACTAATGTGATTCCCATTAGAGCTAGAGTGTGACATAGCTAATATAATAAGACACGGACACCTAACCTCGTCTCTATGAAATGAACTCATCTTTTCACATATGTCAGTGGGTCTCTCCTGCATCACCAAGCATTAAATTAGGAAAGTAGGGCCAAACCTCCCCCCTTGTAGACAACCTAGTGATGAAATAAACATCCTCCTCTATGGGCTGATACCACAGATCAAGACCAACCCTTGAATGCATGTGGACCATGATCCCAATGATGGATCAATTGTTGTAACAAGGAAGAGTTCCCCCTTAGGGATGTATCCTCTTCATAAAACTTGAGTAGGCCAACATCCATCAAAAATTCATGTGTCTACTATGAAATAGGGCGAATGAATAGCTCCCTCTCCCTCTCTCTAGCATCCCACTCAAATAAAAATGTGTATGTTTTGACATGTTGTTTCTGCTCCTCCTCCTCTTGTTGTCGTTGTCTCTGATTCACATACAAATATTTTTAGGGACATATATGAATAAAATGAATTGAAATTATAAAACACACACATATATAAATAACTTGTATTTTAAAAAAATAAAATTAATTATTGTTTGCAACAAAATGTAGAAAAGTAACCAGTGCGCCTAAAACAGTAACTATGCATCGCAAATGGTGGTCTATATCAAACAAACAACACCACCATGCGGTGTTGTCACTACCACATACCGATGCACCATGTTTATTGTCGCACCACCACATATTTTACCGTTGCATCCCATAAAACATAATGCACTATTAAATTGTGAAATATTTGGCTCGATGTCATGCTCTTTACAACACCAATGCATTTGTTGTACCTAAAGGAACCACTAGGTTAAATATTTTCACTACAAATTAAGCAGTGCGATATGTTAATATGAATGCATCAGTGCTATCATATTATTAGAGAACCAAAAAAACAAATATGGTGCATTGGGTTGTGTAGAGCACCGGTAATGGGGCATCCAATGAGACGCCATGACATGCCAAGTCATTCAATATTTTTCATAGTGTGGTTCTTATAACATCACCAGTACATTTGGTTAACAAGGACGCACCGCTACACTAACATTTATAGTGTGCAAACTTACTAGTACACTTTGTTAAACTGAAAGCATCGGTGCGTTAGTTCTACTAGAGCACTAGAATTTTTTTTAGCAGTGCGTTGTCTTTCATAACACACTAGGGATGGGGCCTCAAAAAATATGCACTAGTATGTTTTTTTTTCAAAACATATCATGGTGCTTTTCCTTTAACAACATTGATGTGTATTGTTACTGAATACACGTCAGTGCTCCTCATTTATTGTCGCATCACCACATGTTTTAGTGGTGTGTCCCATAAGCCGCACTGTTGATCCAGGTGGATATTGGTGGCCACCTGCCTATTCCACTTGGACCCCCACCATTGGTTTTTTCAGTTTTTCAGATTCCTTAATTGTAGCACAATTTACTATTTTTGGCAGTTTTTTGGGTCCTGAACTTCCGGAGTTGTTTTGAGGCCCTAAACAATGTTTTTTGGGCATCAATTGATTGGCGAATATTTTAAAGTAATCTTTGATAAAAAGTTAATTTTCATAAACAATTGTATTCCTTGGATAGATCTTTCTAACGATGTATCATATGCATCAAACGGAGATAGTATGTCAAAGTTACGAACTCGGGAAATTGATGTACCAATTTACCCCGACGGGGCCCATATCCTGGCATTTCGTCTCCTAGGGTTAGGTTTTTTGGATGGTTAGGGTTTCCATTGTTTCTCAATAATATATATGCCTTCGAGCCTCATTGTAACACGGAGTTTAGAGGCATGTAGCCACCACATCTCTTCTCAAAGATAAGCTACCAGCGCCCTAGCTAGTTTATTTCTATTATGTCTGTAAACCAATTTCAGTTCTTTGATATTAATGAAATGAAGTGTTATTTCCGATGCATCTTTGTATTCATGGTTATTTGTGTATTATGTTGCGCTCCTGCATAAATCTAGATCAGTGGTATCAGAGCGGTCTGCTCTTTCTCGATCCTTCTTTGCATGTCCCCAATGAGGTGGGGGTATAAGGAGTTAGGGCTTGATCTGGTTGAACCTTTGCAAGATCAGCCTCACAAACCCCGACGACTGCCCATGGGGGATGAAAAGAAATATGAGGGATCAGAAGATCCTATCAAAATATTGCTCAAGGAGGCCCTTGAAAAACAAAGGAACACGATGATGGATAACTTCGCCCAGATCCTTCAACGATTGCCCACTGGCGATGCATCTACATCTAACAGCCACTCTAGAGGCACAACCCATTTTAAGGTACAAGTAAACTTTGACATTCCCATATTTGATGGTCAAATAAATTCAGACATCGTAGATATATGGGTGAATTTATTAGAAGGATATTTCTCGGTTCATGACTTTTTCGACTGAGAGAAGATTATTTTTTCACCACTCAAAGTCGCCCCCCATATCAAGGACTGGTGGGAAACCTACTGTGAGAAAAAGGACAAGGAGGAACCCTCCTTGTTCTGAGCCATACCCACTTGGAATTATTTCCAAGACGCCATCAAGAAACAATATTATCCCATGGGGAGATATGAGGACAAGTACATACAATGGACTACGTTGCGGCAGCAAAGGGATCAAGATGTGCATGAGCTAACAAATTTTTTCCATACCGTGCGCACAAAGTTGGGTATCAAATATTCATAGAAAAATTTGGTGTTGAAGTACCACAGTTGTCTACACAGATACATTCAGGAGGAAATGGAGTTCCTCGACATCTCCTCGCTTGGTACGGCATGCCGGTATGCTTCCAAGATTGAGCAGAAATTTAAATAGAAGAAGCGAGACTTTGGATCTGTGAATCAAAAGCAAGCGAAAGGTGACCCCAAACCGCAGAAAAAAGAAAAAATTCAAGGCATGGCAGCTCAAGACAACCTGCCAAAGCCACAAGTAAAGAACAACACCGCAAAGCTGAAGAAGGACACAGAAAAGTGGTGTGATTTCCATAAGAGATCCACTCACAACACAAGTGAGCGTCAAGCCAAACAGTCACTGGTGGCCAATATGAGGGATTCTGAATCAGATGCATGCTCCGACACTTAATCAGAACCTGAGAAGGGGAATGACAGAGGAAAGTAGATTATCAATGCGGAGCCCAATGCCACCATTTCCACCACGAAGATCCAAAAGGAAGAATCGGAAGATCCAGAGGAGGAGGAGCATCTCTTCCACTCACAGATGTGGGTAAAGGATTCCTCACTACAGTTCATTGTCGACAGTGGGAGCCAAAAGAACCTCATTTCAGCAGAGGTCACGAAGCAATTGGGCTTGCTGACCAGAACACACCCACATTCGTACGCCATTGAGTGGCTTCACCAAGGACGAGATCTCCATGTCAGCCAGCAATGTTGCCTTCCCTACAGCATCAAGGCTTTCCCTGATGAGGTATTATGTGCATTACTCCTCTTGATGCTTGTGATGTATTATTATGCCAACCATACTTATGGAAGAAACATGTTGTGTATGAGTCACAGCCTTGCATTGTTATTGTTACCTTGGGAAATAAGTTGTACAGGATACCATAGGTACCACCGCCTATCGCTATCTCTTTGGTTACTGCAAAACAATGTAGTAAGCTCATTTATAAAACCGAGAAATTTTTTTTCCTAATGATCCGCCCTCAGGGAAAGAAGAAGATTGTGGCCACGACCTCTAGACAGGGCTCCTCTACACGACAACAACAAATGGATAAGGTTGTGGAGGAGTATCAGGACATCTTCACCTCACCTGCAGGAGTGCCTCTGCACTGTCAGGTCAAGCACCCCATCGATATGACCCCAGGTGCGTCACTACCCAACGGACCAATCTATCGACACTCTGTTCTAGAGAAAGATGAAATCAAGAGACAGATTCAGGAGTTGTTGCAGAAAGCTCACATCCGACCAATTTAATCGCCCTGTGGAAGTCCAATCATGTTGGTGCAGAAGAAGGATGGGACTTGGAGACTCTGTATTGACTATCAGGTGCTGAACAAGATCATTTTATGGAATAGGTACCCGATCCCACAGATTGATGACCTTCTGGACCAACTCAAAGGGGAAAAATATTTTAGCAAGATTGACTTGAAGTCCGGGTATCACCAGGTACCAATCAAACCATTTGATGTGTGGAAGACTACTTTCAAAGCCAAGGAGGGACTTTTCGAATGGTTGTTCATGCCTTTCAGTTTGACAAATGCTCCCACAACCTTCATGAGGTTGATGGACAACATATTGCAGAAATTCACTAACTCATTTGTAGTAGTGTACTTGGATGACATCCTGATCTTCAACCAGAATTGGGAAGAGCACCTCCACCACATTTGACAGGTCCTCCAAACACTACGAAAACACAAGTTGTGTGCCAATTTGGAGAAGTGCACTTTTGGCATGACCCAATTTCAATATCTGGGATACATTATTGATGAGCATGAGCTGCATGTGGATCCAACCAAGATCCAAGTCATCCGAGATTGGCCATCCCCGACCACTCTAACAGATCTTCGCATCTTTCTGGGTCTTGTTAATTTCTACTGTAGGTTCATGTTGGGATTCTCTCATATCACTTGGCCCTTGAGTCAAGTCACCAAAGGAGGAGTGAAAGCAAAATTCTTTTGGTCAGAATCTCAACAGAAGGCATTCGTAGAATTGAAACATCGCCTCTGTTGCACCCTAGTGCTCACATTATTAGACTTGCAACAACCATTTGAGATCGAGACATATGCCTTTGACTATGCTATTGGGGCAATTCTTACTCAACAGGGGCATCTAGTGGCATATCACAGTGTGACACTCACCGACACTATCTAAAAGTATCCCACTTATGAAAAAGAAATGTATTCCATTGTGCAGGCTTGCCGACGGTGGAAGCATTACATTTTGGGTAAGGAAACGATCATCCACACAGACCATTGACCCCTGTAGTTCATACAGACACAAGGGAAGCTCCAGAACGGTCGCCATTAGAAGTGGTCCACATATCTTCAACAATTTCATTTGAACATCAAGTACAAGAAGGGCAGCACCAATAATGTTGCATACTTCCTCAGCCAACAACCGATCGCGGCGATAACCACCGTGCTCAACTCTTGTGGGCACAAGACTTTTGATTGGTCGCTTCTCTACAAGAGCGATCCAAATTTCGGCCACACATACAAGACACTCTTGGAGGGTAACTGAGTTCCAATTTTTCACCTCCAGGATGCACTACTATGTCACCTGGGACACCTTTGTGTTCCTTCAAGCAAGCGTGCCAAGATGATTTGGGAAGCACACTATAATCGGGTCATTGGGCATTTCGGGGTTGAGAAAACAGTGGTAGTATTGCAAAAGTATTTCTATTGGCCAAACCTTCGACATGATGTCGGGAAGTACATCAGATCCTGCACTGCCTGTGCCATTGCCAAACCAACCATCAAGAAGCAAAGCCTCTATACTTCGTTGCCTACCCTTAATCAACCTTGGGAATCTATCTCCATGGATTACATGTTGGGCCTTCCTTCTACTAAGCATGGAAATGACTGTGTTTTCATGGTCATCGATAGATTCTTGAAGATGGCCATTATGGTGGATTGCAAGAAGAATATCACAGTAGAAGCCACTGTTAAACTCTTCTTTGAACGAGTGTGGGTACACTTTAGGATCCCATAGTATATCATCTTAGATCGGGAAAGTAGGTTCTTCAATACAATTTGTTCCAGCCTCTGGTCAATGCTAGACACCAAGCTCACCAAGTCCATAGCTTTCCATCCCCAAACTGATGGCCAAACAGAGGTCATCAACAGGATGATCATACACATTTTTCGCATGTACAACTCAAAGCATCCACACATATAAGATGAGAGCCTCCCCTATGTACAACANGTGGGCTTGGGATTCCAGCCACTATGTCCCATTGACGTAGCCATACCATTTGCAGCTACTCAGGCTGATTCAGCTCATGTCCAGTTTGAAGCTACCAAGGTGAACAGCTTCTAGTGGCATATCACAGTGTGACACTATCTGACACAGTCCGAAAGTATCCCACTTATGAAAAAGAAATGTATTCCATTTTGCAGGCTTGTCGACAGTGGAAGCATTACATTTTGGGTAAGGAAACAATCATCCACATAGACCACTAACCCCTGTAGTTCATACAGACACAAGGGAAGTTGCATAACGGTCACCATTAGAAGTGGTACACATATCTTCAACAATTTCATTTGAACATCAAGTACAAGAAGCGTAGCACCAATAAGGTTTCATATTTCCTCAGCCGACCACCGATCGTGGCGATAACCACCGTGCTTAACTCTTGTGGGCATGAGACTTTTGATTGGTCGCTTCTCTACAAGAGTGATCCAAATTTCATCCACACATACAAGACGCTCTTGGAGGGTAACCGAGTTCCAAATTTTCACCTCCAGGATGCACTACTATGTCACCTGGGACACCTTTGTGTTCCTTCAAGCAAGCGTGCCAAGATGATTTGGGAAGCACACTATAGTCGGGTCATTGGGCATTTCAGGGTTGAGAAAATAGTGGCAGTACTGTAAAAGTATTTCTATTGGCCAAACCTTCGACATGATGTCGGGAAGTACATCAGATCCTGCACTGCCTGTGCCATTGCCAAACCAACCATCAAGAAGCAAGGCCTCTATACTTCGTTGCCTACCCCTAGTCAACCTTGGGAATCTATCTCCATGGATTACATGTCAGGCCTTCCTTCTACTAAGCATGGAAATGACTGTGTTTTCGTGGTCATCGACAGATTCTTGAAGATGGCCATTATGGCGGCCTGCAAGAAGAATATCACAATAGAAGCCACTGCTAAACTCTTCTTTGAATGAGTGTGGGTACACTTTAGGATCCCATAGTCTATCATCTTAGATCAAGACAACAGGATCCTCAATACAATTTGGTCCAGCCTCTGGTCAATGCTGGACACCAAGCTCACCAAGTCCACAGCTTTCCATCCCCAAACTAATGGCCAGACATAGGTCGTCAACAAGATGATCATACACATTTTGCGCATGTACAACTCAAAGCATCCACACACATAGGATGA
>JASDQU010297087.1:0-13236 GCA_032191745.1 Picea mariana | reverse complement strand
AGATAACTACAAGTTACAATATTATAACAAGATAGACAAACTAGATACAAAAGAATATAAAGATATACAAGCTAAACTAGATACAAAAGAATATAAAGATATACAAGCTAAACTAGATACAAAAATATTAACAAGTGCTTGAAATGTGCAGGAAAGAAGATATTCAAAGATGAACAACCATCGACACATCAAGCCAAGCATGCTCACAACAGATAGACTTCCGTTGGATTGCTTTTCAATGGCCAAGAGAAGCAAAACACTCAAGACCTAGTCAAGAGAATGCCTCCGGCTGGATGCGCACTTCTTGAAGGATCACACCACAAGTACAAGAATTGAGGATAGATGAAAAACGTGGAAAGCCAAATATTCCAAATGAAAGATTTAACCACTTAGATATTATTTCTACAACACATCAAAGATAGCTTGCATATGAATGTAAATTGAAAGATAGTGAGATCAGTGAGCTTGCAAGTGTGTAGTTGTATTGCTGATGTTGTAGATTGAAAATTAAATTAAGTGATTAAGTGTGAGATTAATTTTAGCCCTATCTATGTGTCAACCCAAAAACTCTCCTCCCCCTATTACCAAGTGGTTGCTGGATGCTCAAGAAGTGAGGCAACGAGGCCTACCCTAGCTTCACAGGTCAATCCTAAGGCTGAGTACTTCGGAAAACATTCTGTGGCTTTCCTCAAAACCCCGTTTTAAATGGCAAAGATGGTGGGTTATGGTGTCCTATTAAGTTTAATTAGTTTATTTTAGACCTATGAGCTAAATATTGCGAAGTGTGACTGAATGCTTGTAGCTTGCTCAACAAAGGATTGCCAAAATACTGAAGACGAGTGTGAACTCTTAACAATGAAATTGCAGATTTAGTTCTTAAGTGTTGAATTATTGCATGTAAATGTAAGAACTAAAATGCTTGTGAAACTGAGATCTGAAAATGATGAAGGCTGAGGCCTTTGAAACACAAGATCGCAAGTTAAATTGCTTATAAAATATTAGATTGCATATGAAACATAAAACAAAACATATAACTTGCGGAAATTAAAAAAAAAAAGGTTAATTATCACTTGGAGGTACCAGTACTTGCATGCATGTATCGAAATATAGATCTAAGAGCGATTACTGCATGTGAAGTAAATCACTGAAATGAAAGATTAATTAACCAGTTATTTGATGCATGTGTGTTGGATTAAGATTTAACAATTAAAGATTGCATGCAAAGATTACTGAATGAGAAGTAGAAAAGAAAAACCACAATGCCTCCACATGCTCTAAGCTAATTAGTTGTGTTGGATCTACTCTAGATTATTTTAGTTAAGCATGCATGTAGAAATCACTACTAATCTAGCTAAACTAAGCAAGCAAAGACAGAAAAAAAAACTAATCTAAACTTGCAAAGTAAAGACTGAAGGAAAGGGAAACAAACTGCTTGGGTACAACTCCTTTGGGTTTGCGTTTACAATATTTTGGAGAGGAAGGAAGCATGAGAAACTGTTACCACTTCAAGGAGTTGTTTTGAGGGTGTGTTGTGTATGAAATTGGGCGGCATGCCCTCTTGTCCTGGTAAGAACCTGCAAAAATCAGCAAGCTATTGCTTGCTGATTTGAGCTGCAACACACTCAACAAAGTTATGAAATTTCTGTTTTTAGGCAGAAATTTCGTGCATACAAAAACCAGAAAATTGTATTGATTAAGTGACCAATCTGAGCATGTTATATACGAAAAACTGAATCTGAAAGAATGAGGAAGAGGGATAGGGAATGCTAGCGAAGTGTAAGCGAAGATGAAGGTACATTCGTCCTTGAAGCTATCCCAACAACTTCATAGAGGTGATCTGCAAAACTTAAACCATAAGTGAGATGGAACAACATATAATATCTTGCATGTATAGACAATACAACATAGTTTCTATTATATAAGCATGCACAAAATATGTAGGTGGGCAACTACACTATTGCCTCACCTAGCCTAGTAAACTAATTTACTTGAGCAACTATTTACCAAAACACATAAAGATTCAAAATGATATCACCTCACAATGAGTGGCAAATCCAGACTAATCTTGAATGCCATAGTATCCTCCAAAGCAGTTTCTATTTTATTAAATGGGAAGAGGTTGTAGCATCAATGCTGCTACAAGCTCTTCATGAGCCAAGACCAGTGAAACAATGTGAAAGTAATGAGAGAGAGAGAGGGATGGGAAGAATTCGGTAGCATAACAATACTGTGTAGAATTGTCGTTAAATGAGGGAGTGAGAGGTCTCTTAAATAGCAAAACAAGCCAAGGAGACCCCTCTTCGATCTTCAACACTTGTCAAAGATCTAAAGGTGAAGACAACTCAAAGAGAAAAGCCACCAATGAGATGACAAACTTTTAGGGTAAGGGGAAATGGCAAGAAGAGTGAACTGGAGAGTGATAAAGCAAGCAAGGAGGGGCGAATTAAGCAAGTGAGGGAATCCACGCATGCCATTAAGGAGAAGTTTCTTGCTTTGATCATGATGTTTCCATCAATACGTGAGCTTTATCCAATTTCTCAAAGGCAAAGCGTGAGTTCCCAAAGGGGAATGCGTGGGAAAAGAGGAAACCGCGAGGACTTGAGTTGGAGTGTGGTTGGTGTATGGGTAGAGTGTTTTGAACACACTCCCTATTGGCATACGATTGGTAGAGGAGAGGGACCGACGCTTTAAATTTAAGAGTGTTTCCAAACTAAAGCGTGGAGAGGGGGACGTACTCACATGAGGTAATGCGTGAGTGTTGAGAAGTACGTGAGGTTTGAGTGGAGGGAGTTTGGAGTCCATACTTTAAGTGAGGTGGAGACTTAAAGGAAGGGCGCACCTCATGAAGAGGGGCCCTCAACCCAATATTAAATGATTTAGTAAATGCTCACGTGGGGAAGGTACGTAAGCTTTACATGGGGAAATAATTAAAAAGTGAATAATAAATTAAAAGTGGGTTTAAGGGGTAGGTAAAGGTTAGGAATAGGTTAGGTGGGTCTCTCTCATCGTTAATGCCACTTACTTCACTTGATTTGGACCATTATTACAAAATTTACATTTTCCCATGTTCTGGGTTTGGCAATTAAAATCGTCATTTTCCCGAAAAACTCCTAAGTGGACAGAAAACCTAGCAAAACTTGTTCGATTGAGCTGAAACTTGGTCCATGGGTTTAGGGGGTCTCATTATCCTTCTTTTGAGTACAAATACCCCTATCAAAGATCCCAAGACCTAAGTTTTACATTAAATACCCATAATTAATTAATTAATTCCCAACTTTAAAAAAAACCTAGCTAGACTTGACGGAATTTTGCGAAATTTCGCATGCTGTCTTACATGGTCATTAACAACATTCCTAAACACTAGCTACCTAGGAATGACTTCATTAGAATGCCTTCCACCACTTTGGAGGATTTATTGGGTGGTAGTGAAAAACTCAAGGGAGATTAACCCGACTGGTTAGGCCACATTAACCTCCTGAGGATAAAAAACACTCAGTGAAAGGAACTCTCCTAATGAAGAAACCCTAAGGCAACTGACCTAACATGATCCATGTAGACCTATTACATTATAAACCCGCGCAGGGGTGCGGTAATCCCGCTTACAAAACTGTGTGCTGAAGCAAAAATTGCCCTGTAGAACCAAAAAGTCTTAGACATGTTTGCATCTGTTGATGCATATCTTCATGGTACATGGAGTTGACCCCCTAGTTGAATTGGCGGTCAACACTCTCCTTGCCCAATTTACAACAACCGTTCGAGATTGAGACTGATGCATCTGACTATGTTGTAGGCACAGTTCTCACTCAACACGACCATCCGGTGGCATACCATAGTGAGACACTGTCATATACTGTCCGAAAATACCCCACCTATGGCAAGGAAATGTATTCCATTGTACAAGCCTGTCGTCAATGGAAACATTACATTCTGGGAAAGGAGACGATCATCCACACTGATCACAAGCCTCGGCAGTTCATACTGACACAGGCGAAATTGCGGAACGACCGCCATCAGAAGTGGTCCACCTACCTGCAACAATTCCATCTCAACATCAAGTATAAGACATGGATCTCAAATCGTGTCGCTAACTGCCTCAGTTGACCTCCTGTGGCCGCACTCACCACTGTGCTCCATTCCTATGGACATGAGGCATCTGAGTGGTCCCAACTTTATCAACAAGATCCAGACTTCCCCACCACCTATCAGCTCTTGGGTACAGGCGCAACTGTCACTGATTTTCACATTCAGGACAGACTATTATGCCATCTGGGCCATCTCTGTGTTCCTACAAGCGAGCGTGCAATGCTGATTTGGGAAGCCCAATACAGTGGGATGACAGGACATTTTGGCGTGGAGAAAACTGTGGCTGTTCTTCAGAAACATTTTTATTGGCCAAAACTTCGAGAGGACGTCGGCAAGTATATCAGATCTTGCACTGCTTGTGCCATTGCCAAGCCAGCCATCAAGAAGTAAGGCTTATACACCCCTCTTCCTACTCCCAAGAAGCCTTGGGAATCCGTCTCAATGGATTACATGTTTGGCCTTCCGTCCACCAAGCAAGGAAATGACTGCGTATTTGTGGTCGTCGATCGGTTTTCGAAGATGGCCATCCTCAGTGTTGGCGTTGGAAGTCACTCCTGGATTGCAGCAGGAGCAGAGCCCGACGCCCATCAGTTTATGTCACGTTTTGTTTATAAAGGGGTGATCAGATGGAAGTAAACTCGGAACAGTATCGTTCTAACTCAGAAAACTAGGCTGGAACAGTAGTGACACATGAGGTCTTGACCTAACTTAAGCCAGTAATAATGATAGTGGTGAGTAAGTAGGGGAAAGATAGGGGAAATAAAGTCTGCTCTGGACGTCAGGTCTTCCAGCAACCTTCACAAAAGAGGAAAAGTCTTGGCTATGAGATCCTCTCAGAGCCGAACAACTTCAAAATGAACCCAAGAAGATTGCAGAACTGATAAAATCAAACCTACATAATATAACAATGCAACACCCGACTGGATCATTCATGCCCGGGATCTTAGATTCAGAGATGAAGGGGAAAGAAGAAGCTGGCTGCCATTAAACAAGAAGTCTCAAATGTTCTTCTATAACCAGAGAACCAAAGGCTGGATTAAAGCTTTACAATCGGGAGCTTTGCTCTACCATTGATGCCTACAAAAAATGGCAAAAATGCCTACATATACTTGGAACTGACTTCGGTGCTGAGAACATGATCACATCATGAGTTCAATGCTTGACGTCGAGGAGCTTCTCTGTCAGGAGGTGCATGCAGACGTTGGGCAGACTGCCCATGTAGTCGTTTGTTAGATGAAATCTCTGCCAGGATGGACTGACAGTCTGCCTCTGTGCTTGGTCCTTTCCTGGCCTTCTATTCATGGAAGGAGATGATGTCTAACCACCACCAACTACCTTAATAACTGCTTTTCTCGAAATGGCCTGGTCAACTATGCATCTGCAGGATGTGGCAGTTTGGCTTTTGCTGCTTCGTTGAACTGCTGCGAGGGGACCCAAATGGTGGATTTGTGGATGAGACCTGGGCGAGGAGGATGAGGTGGTGCAGTGACACCAGATGAGAAATGCCACGGGGCATGGATAGGGCACAGGTGGAAGTGTCGAGGAATGCAGGGTACAGGTGGGTGAGAGAGGTACAGTGGAGGACATATGGCGGAAGGTGGTGAAGTGGGCGATGGAGACATGGCAAGAGGTGGGGACCAACGGGCTTAGGAGGTGCCACGGGAGCAAAGGGGGCTGCGCTGAAAACCACTACATTTCGGACCGTAGATCTGGGCGCGCAAATCCTGGCCGTCTAGATCTACCCGCTCCTTAATTTCACGCACCGAGAGTCTTCCCTAATGGACGACTGAGACTGCTCTGTGATCAACGGTTGGATTGGCTTTTAAAGACTGACGACCACGATTATTTCGCCATTTGAACAACTCTGACCCTGCGCGCTCGCTTTCTTTAGTCATACTTCATACAACCCTGGTGCTAGGATCGTGGGCCCAACATTAAAGGCTCTTTTGCATTTCGCGACTCGCGAGTTCGTGGGTCGAAGATCCTTGGCTCCTCTTTTCCAAACTCCCGATACCTGAGATGGCGATACGGGTCTGGCTCCTTTTCTTGTCAGCGCCCTCCACACGTAACCGTCGGCTAGGGGTTAAGTGCTAGCACCTCTCGCAACTCGCGACCTCGCGAGTTGGAGTGTCGAACTTTGGCATTCTCCCCTTGCGAAGTCCCGAGACGCGATGGTCAGTGATGGTTGACTCCCCTTTGAACACTTCTCGTGACTCGCAATCTCGCGAGTTGGAGGGTAAAGCCTTCGTGCTCCCCTTTTACGAAGTCCCGAGACGCGATGTGGCGATATGGGTATAGCTCTTTTTATTGTCAGTGCCCTCCACACATAACCGTCGGCCAGTGCTTAAGTACTAGTGCCTCTCACAACTCGCGACCTCGCGAGTTGGAGTGTCGAACCTTGGTACTCTCCCTTCGCAAAATCCCGAGAGGCGATGGCTCCTTTCCTTTCCACAATTCTCGCGACCCGCGATCTTGCGCAACCAAAGGATATGGTCCGCCCTCCGAACCCACGAACCCCGAGTTCAATAAATAATCCCACGCTTGAACTGATCGCGATCAACGACCCTTGTAACTTCGTGAGTTCTCCACGGAGAATTCCGACCGTTCGCTTCCTTGAAAACTTCTGCGCTACACTTGGCGTGACTCGGTTGACTGCAATTACCCACCGACCACTGCTCTGCTCCGTCGATGGATCCTTGCCGTTGAAAACAAAATGCTCGCTCGCTTGATTTTAAGCTCGAAAAAGGACTTCTTCTGTGTGTTGCGCTTGGCGCTCATGACTGCGCCCTTTGAATAAAACGCAAATGGGGTTTTTAAACCCCATTTCTCCGCATTTTACACGAAGGGCCTGAAAATCGGAGAGAAACACCCCCCTTACAAGAAATATTGCTAACACTCAGAACCTGCAAGAAGAATATCACAGTGACAGATACTGCCAAGCTCTTCTTCGAACGAGTGTGGGTCCATTTTGGGATACCACAGACCATCATCTCCGACCGGGACAATAGGTTCCTCAACACCTTTTGGTCGAGTCTCTGGTCATTGTTAGACACCAAGCTCACTAAATCCACTTCTTTCCACCCCCAAACAGACAACCAAACAGAGGTTGTCAATCGGATGATTGTGCACATCCTGCGCACGTACAACTCTAAGCATCCACATACATAGGATGAGAGTCTCCCCTATGTTCAACACAGTTACAACAGGGCTCTCCATATCTCCATCGACCATAGCCCATTTCAAGAGGGGCTGGGATTCCAACCCTTGGGTCCCATGGATGTTGCACTACCTCTTGCCACCACACAAACAGACTCCTCCCATGTTCAGTCTGAGACCGACAAAGCCACCAGATTCATTGAGCGGATTCAACACATCCGCCAACAGGTCCAGAAGATTTTACAGAAATCTAATGCTAAGTACAAGCAACGCCATGATCAACATAGGGTACCGCACCAGTTTCAGGTTGGCAACAAAGTCTGGTTACATTTGCAGAAGGAGCGTCTCATGGGGCCCCATCGGAAGCTTCATCCACTTCGCTATGGGCCTTACACTATCACCAAGGCTGTGGGTAGCAATGCTTTTGAGCTCAACACTCCACCCTTCCTTGGCCTGCACCGAATGTTCAATGTGGACCTCCTTCGGCCATATTTTCCACCATTATTGGAGACCTCAGAGATCGCAGAACAATTGACACCAACAGAGCTCAACCTTGACTACATGGAACAAACATCCACCGATCAGATAGTGGACACACGGGTCAAGGGCACTTGCCAACAGAGGATCCAACTTTATCGGGTTGTCAAGGCAGGGCAACTCTTACACCAAGGCAAGTGGCTCACCCGGGGCCAAATCCAGCAGAAGTTTCCTCACCTGATGGGGGAACTCAATGCAATGGAGACCATTGCTTCCTAAGGGGGGAGGATTGATCGAGGTGGATATTGGTGGCCACCCACCTATTCCAACTGGCTCCTCTTGTCCGTTTTTGTTTAGCACGTTATTCTGTACTTCTTTGTAATTGTGGGTTCTACACTTTTGGGGCTGTCTGAAGCCCTACACATCCTCCAGGTGGATACTGGTGGCCTCTCGCCTAATCCAACTGGCTTATTTTGTATGTTTTCATGTCAACACATCTTGTTGTACTTCCAGGGCTGTTTTGGGGCCCTAAACATTGTTTTTTTGGCTCGCCACAATCAAACTGTAGACAAAATCCGAGTTTGACGACAGAATGTGTAGTTCTCTGAAAGACCTTTCCAACGGGCTATCACGTGCCTAAAACAGAGGTCGTATGCAAAAGTTACGACCCCGGGAAATTGAGGTACCAACTTACCCATAGGGGCCCACATGACTTTTGGTGTTTCACCTTCTTGGGGTAGGTTTTTGGATGTCTAGGGTTTTGGCATTCATGAGTAGTATCAAAAAGGCCTCTGGAGCCTCATTGTAATCACTCTCCTCATACGGATGCATGTAGCAGCCACATCTCTTCTCAGAGATAGCTACCACCATTCGAGCAAGTATTTCAGTTCTACAGTTTTACAGTTTCAGCCTATTTCATTTATTTAATAGAAGATATTGTTCACTGGATATCTGTGTTATTCTTCATATCTCTGTGTTTATTGTATTCAGTCTATAATCAGTTCGTTCCGCTCCTAAATCCGGATCATTCAGCCCCTCCATCAAAACCTTCCATTCCTCCATCTACAGAGAAGGTGGTCCCACCACCTCCACCTCTAGTACATGAGTTTCTTCCTAAGCCAGCTCCCACAGGTGAGATTCAGTTGAATATAGATGTTGTAGCCATGTTTGGAAAGTTGAATATGACAGTCTCGGTAATAGAGATGTGCAAGATCCCTTCTATAAGGAGAGAGGTTTTGAAGTTATTACAGGTACCAGATGAGAAGGAAGATCCTCCCATCATTCTGAACACTATGTATCTTGATCGGCAAAAGGACAACAATCCTCCTTTCTATATATCATTAGGCATGAATGGCCTTCACTTGAACAATTGTATGCTAGATTCTGGGACCTTCGCAAATGTCATGTCATTGAAGGTTATGGAACAACTTGGTTTGAGGACAACACGACCCTATGGAAACGTATGTGGCATTGATTCTAAAAGGGTCAAGGTTTATGGGTTATGTGAGGATGTTGAGGTCTTTTTGATTGATTTTCCACATATCAGCCTCCTCATGAACATAGTGGTGGTCGAAGTTTCTGATGCTTGGGGGATGCTCTTGTCAAGGAGTTGGTCTGCTGCCCTTGGGGGTTTCATCAACATGGACCTTACCCATGCACACATCCCCATTGGAGATGGCACTTTTGAGGTATTATACAGTCGAGAGAGAGCTGACAAACATGTGACTAATCTTGACTACACAAGTGAAGATGAGTTTGATGAAGTCCTAGATGCCATCGAGTACAATCCACAGGACTTGCCTTTTATGCAGGAGGACTCCATAGATGTGTTCCTCCCAAGGACAAATGAATACAAAGAAAAACTTGCAAAGTTCCAAGGGAAAGAGCCAGGGTCCATTGATATATTTAAGAAAGAAGATAAAGAACGTGGTGAAGCCATCAAAAGGGAAGTTAACGCAAAACATCCTTCTTATCCATACATCGAGAATGTACCTTACATCAATTACAATGAAGGAAGTCTTGCGCTCATGTGGGACAAAAGGAAGGGAAAGCCCAAGTATGGCAAGAAGGATGACAATTCATGGCTTGGCCCTTAAATCGTTAAGAAGAAGTCCGATAGAGAAAAATATTATTTGACAGCTTTGGATGGGAGAAACATGCCATTACCAGTGGATGGGTCTCTTCTCTGACCTTATGTTCAAACCACTTGAATTCTTCAGGACCCAGGCCATAGGTAAGTAGGATGCTTTTTCGAGAGAAGGTTTTGACCACACAGGAGTCCACACAGAGTTTTGGGGAACAAGACTCCTAAGGAGGCTCTCTCTGGGAAGAATCTTGAGGTTGGAAACTTCAGGAGTTTTGGGTGCCTTACATATTCAGATGTCCTTTATGAGAAGAGGACAAAGCTAGAACCCACGACAAAAAAGGGTATTGTTGTTGGGTATTGCGAGACCTCAAAGGCTTTCCGCATATACATCCCTCTTTGAGGAGGATAATTGTGCGACGAGATGTGAGATTTGAGGAGGATAGAGCCTTTAGAAGGTCACGAGATGTTGAGCAAGGGGAGCAACAAGCTCCTCTGCTTTAGGTGAGTCCATCACATAGTACAGTGTCACAGAGTTCAGTACCACCTGTTTCAGGGAAGATTGGTTCACATGGTCATAGATCACTGGTCCTCATATTACCAGTTCACAGATTACAATTTCTCAGTCTACTGGTTCTCAGACGACCACAGGAACATCATCTTCAGGTACTTAGTCTTCAGATGGTGGGATTGAGGATGAGTCCCCTCCACAAGATGTTACTTCAGAGAAGAGGAATCCAAAATGGCTTCAAGACACTTTGAAGGAATCTCAGGGATCTATGGGGAATCCCAGGAAGACTGTGAGGGAGAGTAAACCTCCAAAGAGATTTTGCAACTCTTTAGCGATGGTGAGCAACAACAGGGAGTTCGAGCCTTCCACTTTTGAGGAGGCAGCAGATCAACAGGTCTGGAAGGATGCCATGGTGGAAGAATACAATTCCATCATGAAGAATGATTTGTGGGAGCTGGTTTCAAGACCCGAGGGGAAGTCAGTGGTGACTTCCAGGTGGCTCTATAAAATCAAGTATGCTGCTTGTTATCCCCATTTTGTGGATAATTGAGGAGATCATGTCTCGAGGCCCTCAGGTTGCAAATATGGAGTGCCGAGAGACTACATGACCAACAGTGCCCTTTTGAACAGTTGGAGACCCTTCTCACCACCATAGAGGTCGCAAATTTCCAGATGTCATCCACCACATCAGTTGACTTTCGGAAGGCAGTGGGCCTTGCTCCATGAGGTACAAGTCAGTATTATAGTAAGCATTATTTCAATATTTAAGCCATTTGAGTATATGATATCTTAGATTGCTCTAGATTTCATGATATATGCTTGAACATTATGCCTTTTTCCCTGCTTCACCTTGGTGGTTGACATTGTGCCCTAGTAAGTGGTCTTCCTTGGGGATGGGTTTGCTACTAGGAACTCGCTTGAATAACAATCGTACTGTTCTCGACCATACTTACCACTTTCCATCACTCTTTCCCATTTCCTTATCTCTTGGGATTTTAGGGTGTATTGACCCAAGAAGGGGTTGTCCCTCATTCTATGGGAAGTAGGGGTTGAAGGCCCAGAGGGATTGATGTTGGGTAAAAGATAAAATCCTATGTATGAACCTTCTTGATGCTTCGCCCAAGGATCACCCAAGAAAGCAATGAAACACTTATCTTTGAGTCAAGGGGGACCCACAATAAAATATGATTAAAAATGCTTAAAAGTTTAGTTGGAGGTGTTGACCGCCCATTTAGCACTGATGGTCAACTCATGTGCTATGAAGAGATGCATCATCAGATGCCATGTTGTCGAAGACTGTTGGTCCTACAGGGCAGTGTTTGGCCCCAACACTTATTTTTGTAATGGGAATTTTCGCACCCCTGTGTGGGTTAATAATGTAATAGGTCTGCATGAGTCATGTCTAGGTCAGTTACCTTGGGATCGGTTCACTGGGAGAGTTCCTTTCACCGAGGGTTTTTTATCCTTAGGTTATCAGTTGGGCTTTTCAACCTTACTGATTTCCCTTGAGTTTTTCCCTCACACTTGCAATAAGTCCTCCAAAGTGGTGAACGACGTTCTAGTGGACTTATGTTTTGGTAACTATATAGGAAAATCATTGTAAATGACCATGCAATACATCTTAGAAAGTTTCGCGGAATTTCGTCGAGTCTAAGTTAGTTTTTTTTAATTAAATTTCCCTAAGTTTGAAGGTTTAATTATTTAATTAATTAATTATTTTTGAGCAATAACTGTAAAAACTGGATCCTTGGACTTTTGATAGGGGTATTTGTGCTCAAAAGAAATGGAATAGCACCCCCTACATCCATGGACCAAGTTTCAGCTCAGTCGGACAGCTTTAGCCATGGGTTTGTCCACCCGGAGTATCAGTCAGTTTAAAACAACAATTTTAATTGCTAAAGTCCAAACATGGCAAAATGTAAAAATTGTAATAATGAGTTAGATGATGTGAAATGTTGAAATGATAGTTAGAGAGACACCCCCTAAGCATAACCTTAGCCTCCCAACCTTTTTCAACTTTGTTTAACCCCTTACACCACCTCCACACTCAAAAATCACGCCCCCCTAGGGGGATTGACGTTTTTCCTTTTTAAATTAATTTGTGACTTGAGTGTGGCCCCCTCTCTTGAGCTTTCACTCCATTTAGCCCCTATATCACCCCTAGAGGTGACCCCACTCACTCCACTTCACCCATCCTTTCATTTGGCTTAATTTTTTACCTTGTGGAGCGCTCTCCAAGAGAGTTATGCCCCCCTTTGTGTCTCTCCAATGGAAAATTCGTTTTTTATCGTTTGAGGCTTTTTCTCTTGCCCTAGCACGGATCCCACGACTTCCCTCATGAGCTTTGTGTGATCCCAACACCCCTCACTCATTTCTCACCTTTCCTTACCTTTCCCTCATCCCAAGTGGTGCGCCCTTCAAGAGAAGTGCACCCTCCCTCTTCTTGGAACTGAACCAAATAATTTTTAAAAATTATTTATGACCTTTCAAGTACCTTGGCACAAATCCCATGCCTCCTACACACCCTTGGATCTACCCAAGCCTTTTTTCTATTTTTCTACACCCTAGATCTATTGTGCAAACCCTAAGGGGTGTGCCCTAGCCTTGAGATCTACTCATTTGCTTGGTGGTGGACACTTGGCTTAGATCCAAGAGAGGTAGGTTTGCCTCTCCAAGTATAAATAGATCTCTTTTCTCCTCCCCAACTCACCATATATCTTGAGCTATTGTTATGCTACTTGATTTCCAACTCTCTCTCTCTCTAGTCATTCATTCCATTTCATTTCCATTCTATGCTCTAGGGTTTTGGAGTATTTTTCTCCAAAACCATTTTCTTGAGTAATATAAGTATTGGAGAAACTTTGGAGGACAACAAGAAGACTAAGGCGTATGCTTCTTTTTCTTATGCATGGGAGGTAACATTGTA
>JASDQU010297084.1:24682-36169 GCA_032191745.1 Picea mariana | reverse complement strand
CAGGATAAAATGCTGTGTACCTTGTGATTGTGTTTCTTTCAGTGATCCTCTTTATGCTGTTGTTTTGGAAATGCATTGATTGCTCATGTAATTTGGAAATAAACTAATAATAATAGTAAAAACTTAACACTGTATGCCCTTATACTTCCCACCTAGGTCCTAGCACAATAACCTTGACTTGAAACAAATGATAGCATAAAAGTAAAAACCATACCAATTCAAGGAAAAATGCTAAGATAATCCACCACAATAGCAAGAGAGGCTAGCACATCACTTCCATCAACCATAACATCAAGAGATAACCATAAACAAGAGCCAAGAGAGACAATTTTTAAAAAATAGCGAAAATTTCAAACCAATGTCTTCTCACAAGAGGGAGAGTTATGTTAAAATGAGATCTTATGATCTCTTATTTATACAAAATGTCACCAAGGTGACTTGTCCACATATTTAGGGGTAAACCACAAGACTAGGGGTCAACAACCCTAATCTTGCCCCCTTAACAAAGTAATATTAAACAATTCATTAAAAATTCACTTTTGCACATAAGAAAAACCCTAATTCATATGGACGTCACTCCTTTAGGTGACGTTTTGGCACAAAGAGGAGGTCGTTGGTGATGGAGGAGAGTGGATGGGCTTCCCAAAGCCATATATGAAGCAATAAGACCATTTCCTTCATGATTCTTCAAAACATCCATGTGCCATTGCATGTCACCTCACCACCATGCCCTAACCCCCCTAGGTGACGCCATGCTAAAAAAGGAGATGTTTTGCCTCTTCTAGGAAAAACGTTTGGCATGTGGGGGCTAGGCTACATCGTCCAAGTCATCTTCAAGGCCTTTCAAGTTTGATCTTTATCATCCGACATGCGGGCCCTTGGCATCCACCTGTGGGCTTCAAGCCCCATGGAAACCCAAGCTAGGCTTGTTCTTCCAAAACTGTCCACCAACTAGGTCCTGCAAAGATAGATAAGTGTTAGAAAGTAATGGATGTGCTCGTTTAACCATAGATAATATAGAAATATTGTCACCCAACCATAGGCCGAAGCCACTCCCGAGCACCTTAACCTTGACAGAGAATGATTCCGGAAGCAAACCAATAGCCAACCACGACTAATGCATAAAGATAACCAAGACTGATTAGAAAGTCCAACCATAACCAACAAAAAGTCTAAGTCTAAACCAGGAAACCAGATTGTGGCAACTGCCGACTGCAGCTGCTCCCCAGACTTGCGCACTAGCCTAGTTCCTGCAGTGCGCACTTCTTCCTAGCTGCAATTCTGAGCAGTGTGTACAAAATGAGGTCTGGCTACTTGTATTTATACTATTTCCTGAGCTGTCTGGGCCGACTTCTCATTCTGGATGATAAATACTTAATATGAATTATTTCCTTGAGCCGACTTGTTTTCTAGGGTTAGGTTTAATGCTTTAGGGTTTCTTCTTGCTTCCCAGAATATTCTATTCTCGTAAGGGTTACATGTGGAGGTAAATACCTCCCGCAACTACCATAATATCAACACTCCCTCCTAGCTAGGGAGGTATTGAAGGTAATGGTCTTGGGCACAAACATACCATTCAACTGGTAGCATCATCATAGTCGTACAAACTATCTCATGATTAGATAACAAGCACCGTCATCACCATTAGCATCAACTGCATCATCTTTCAAAACTATACTCCATCTGAGTAATCAGGCATGATGCTGAAAAGGTCACTCACTCCAAAGAGTGATATAAGAACCATTCTTCTAATCCGGGCATATGTCCTAGAAGAATAATTATTCCAACAGATGCTGGAAGCCATGCCATGGGCTACAAGGACTATTCTTCTAATCCAGACATATGTCTTAGAAGAATAAATGTCCCGGGCCATTTTTCGTCTGGAAAATGTCTGTCCATCAATACACTGGCCATCTATCTAGTTGATAATCATTTTCAACACTACTGATAGTCTTCATGGCAATCAGAACAATGTCATTCAATAGAACACAACTCTATCTATCCATAGTAGTACACAACTACAATCCAGTGGTACACTACCACACCAAGTAGCACACAGCTACTTAATCAGTGACACATAGTCACAACTAGTGGAACACATCCACCACGGTAGCATACATCTACTGTGCAGAGACATACAGTCTCCATAGCAATCATATCATCTGATATCAACCTGCACAAAAAAACAATGTCATGATATAAACTGAGTCATCTGGGCCATTCTTTCACTCACATCTGTGAGATCTGGAAGAACATTTGCCCTCAGAAGGTAAAACATCAACCATGAGCTATTGGACTATTCTTCTCAAGCATAAAAGAATAACTGTCCTGATTTCTGAGCTTGGACCATTCACCTATCTGGGCCATTCCTCTGGCACTAAACAAATTGCAACCTAGAGAGAATGAGTCTGCCCTAGAGAATGCCTGTCCCTGATTGCTGAACTTAGACCATTCACCTAACTAGGCCATTCTTTCGGCACTAAACAAAGTGCAACCTGGAGAGAATGAGTCTGCCCTAGGGAATGACTGTCCGGACAAATTCCTAAGGAAATGACTGTCTTGCACCAACCTCCAAAATGGACCATTCTTCGAAACTGCTCACAACTGTGAACTTCGAAAGAATGATTGCCCGGCGAGGTGGACCATTCTACTTGACCACTACTGNACCATTTTTCGAACTGAAAAATGACTGTCCATAAATCAATAACACATAAGTGCTCCCTCCCAACCTGGGAGTCATCTCTTCCTTTTTGAATAAGGAAGTCGTCTCCACGAGCTCCAACTTGTTTCTTGAGTACGCAAACTTTTTCATCTTGGACATAGCTTTACCAAAATATCTTTTATCTGCTCATCTGTGGAGATATATTGGAGAACCACTTCTCTTTTCTGGACTTCATCACGGAGAATGCAATGCTTGATCTCAATGTACTTCGGTCTGTCTAGAACACTGGTTTTCTCTGAAGGCTTCATATGGCTCTTGATCATTACAGTATATCATGGTTGGATTCAACTCTTTTGTTCCCTGCTATCTCATGACATCGTGGTAAGGCTCAAACTGGAACATATCTGTAATGTCCCCACTTTGGGACATCATCACATTGCAGAGGTTTATGATGACCAGAGTAGCCAGATGGATGTTATAGTGAGTACAGGGATTATTGAGAGGCATTTTGGGGTCCAGCTTGCATCGCTCATCCCATTTCATCATTATGATCCATTCCGCACAGGTTGGCCTTGGTTTCATTGCATTCCGACGATTTCCATGATTTTGAGTATTTTGAGCTATAAGTTAATTAAATTCATTGAAGAGGTCATTTTGGGCACATTACTTGGAGGAACCTCTCAGTATAATAGCTCATTGGAATTGGGAGGCGCAACACTACAGGATGGGATGGTGAGAAGTGACTTTCAGTGGCCAGGGAAGCCACAAGGAGAGATAAGGCGCTTTTCAGAGGTAAAAAGGTTAATTAATTAATTAAAGTGATTTAATTAATTAATTAAATATTAATAAAATGAAAGTCACTTTGGAGGAAGAAGAGGAGCAGGAAGTATAAAGGAAAGGCAAGGGCCTCTATTCATTCATTCATGTATGTCTATTATTTTGATATTTGGCTTCTAGCTAGAGGGCCCATCTCTTGGGGGTTTTGAGGGTTTTGACTTAACAAACCCTAGAGGACCATTCGGTGGTGAAAGATTCCACCTAGCTTGTCCCAAGCTTGGTCTCAGAGATGCAATACTCTTCCACACCATTCTAGTTCCAGATCTACACAGTTGCAGGAGGATTCTACATCAGTTACAGGTGCAGAAAGAGAGAGGGCGCACCAATTGTGGGTTTCCAGCAAGAGGGGCGCAACATCCATTGAGGGAGGATTCGTTCTAGCCGAGGAGAAGAGATTTTGGGAATCCCAGGTATTGGGTTTTCCTTGAAGGTACCATAGCGCCATTATTGGATGTTTTCGAAGGTATTCTTATGGTGGATTGATCTGCATTGAGAGTGGGACGATTTCCCTAAGAGGAGGGCACATCATTCTGTGGAGGGTGGCTAGATCTAAGGGTCTAGCAAGTATTTTGCCTAGTTGAGCACTTGGATTTTCATTGCCGTGCCCCGATCTATCATTCTAGTGGATTGGTGGAGCTGTTGGAGGTCTCTAGGAGAGAAGCCGAATTCTCTAGGGTTTCAGGCATCTAGGGGGGCGCCCATTCCTCGGAGGAGATTCAGAGCCATAGGGTTTGAGAGGGATCTTGGAGAGTTGAGCAACTGGGTTGTTCTTGCAGTGACCCGATCTACTATTCCACTCTCTTTGGACTCATTTAGAGGCTTCCTTCAGTTGGGCCGAATTATTGAGGAGCTTTAGCATTCCAGTAGGGCGTGGCATCTTCCAGCTTGAGGATTTAACATTTCTTATGGCCCAGATCTACTCTTGCATTGGTCTTCAATGAGTATTCGGCCTTGGGAGGCTTGTGGCATCTTCTATTGGAGCATTTTGTAGCAACTCCTATCTTCTATTGTCTTTATTGGAGCCATTTGATGTGCGTTCCAGATTGGCATTTCATTGTATCAGGTTCTTGCTTATTGTTATGAAATAAGATCAGATCTGCAGTGTTTTGGTTGTCTATCATCTTATTGATCTTGCTTATGAATGAGGTATGTTCCATGATTGTATCTTCTTGTTTATCACTACAAACACACATATAAACCATTAGTAAAACCCTAAGCGTAACTGTAAGCAAAGTGTTTGACAAAATACCACAACCAGAAAAGTTTAAAAAATACACGAAAACCGTGATGTTCCTCGCATATTGGCTTGGGAACATTACAATGGTATGAAAGCTTAGATTCCTGCCAGCCGGTGGGGATTAGCAGAGTTACAATGAAGATGAATATTGTTAACAGGATTGTGGAGTGTGAGAGGGAATATGAGACCATCAATAATTTCAAGGGGCTGTTAACATTCCAATGGTTCCTATTCTATAAAAATCCTAGTTGGAGCAAAAAAGAGATTACATGTTGGGTCAATGAAATGGAGGAAAACAGAGTAGCCTTTTGGAGGAACCCCACGCCCATTAGGAGGGAAGAACAGAGAAAGCCCACACCCATTAGGAGCACACAACTTTGCTACAATTGCAAGGTGCCTTGGGAACCAGATCATAGGTGTAGGGGTAAGGGTAAGAAGCACATTATTGAAGTGCACTACGACAGTGATGATGAGGTGTGTGAGGACACAGAGCTAGAGCTAGATTCTTATGTAGAGCAGGGCGATGATGCTAGTGACTCTTGCACAGAGGCCAGTGATTCTGACATGCTTGAGGAGGATGGTGACCCTTGTGTAGAGGATAGACAATCGAAGGAACATGAGGGCAACACCGATATTTCAATAGACATATCACATGGTGTTGATGACTCTACACCTCAGCAGAGTGATGACACTAGTATGGATTTACACGTGTTGGCACCTACATCTGATGAGCTTCCTATGAGGGCCGTGACACATTTATCATCCTTTTCCCATATGTCACTTTTAGCTAGGGAACACCACTTTAAGTTGTTCACTAAGCAAGGGGGGGTTCTTTAAGTGAAAAATTACTTTTCCAACTTAGGAAAAAGGTTAGGAAACCTTTCCTACTCTCTATCATAACTTCATTTCCTTTTTACAATTTTGGCATTTTTACTTAGCCAAATTAAAGCAATTAAATGCTGACTCAAGACTGACTTGGACTCCTCATGGACAATGACCTAGCAAAACTTGTCCAATTGAGCTTGTTATCGCACAGTTTGTAGCAAGGATAAAAGGCTTGAGGTTTGAAGGTCAAACTGGTGTAACATGAACCAATCCCACCCAATGTCACCACAATGGGATGGTTCTTTCTTTTTAGGGTGGTAAGGCCCAGGGGAGACGTCCCCTGTGACCTGGGGTTTTGATAAGGCAAAGGATTACAGGATAAAGTAGATATTCGCCCCTCACAAGTCACCACCGAGCAAATAGTCTAGCCAAAAGGCCAATAATAAAGTAAAACCCCCAAAGAAACACACCTGCCTGAGACAAAGCAATAATAAACTGATATATGCAAGCTTTGATCAATGGGTTAGTACTTTATGTAAATCAATGACTATCTGATGCATTCATAAGCAATTTGATAATAGATATTGACGAAGTTAATGTTTATAAATTGAAAATTATGTCTCTTCACCAATAAATGCTGGAACAATATGGCATTCAATGTAATAAATCAACACTTATTCAATTTATGCCTTTAATCACCATTCAACTGCTTATGAAGTAAAATGTTTTCTGCACCAATGATGTTACGGCTAAAAATGACGACAACATATAGGGTTAGAAGGTTAGTTTCAGGCTAGGGTTGGTGAAGTTAGGGCTTGATTCAAGAGTTTGAGAGTAGTTTTGATCAGGTTCACTTCAACGCATGAGGTCTTTAGATCAGTGCCTTAGGGTTAATGAAGTCAAATAGTAAGGACGCAAGAGCTAAAGGAGGCAAAGGTATAAACGACTAAGGACTAGAGGGAGGAGCTTTGAGGTGTTGCTAAGGCAAGGCCTCAAAGTCAAAACCCTAGGGGAGAGAGGCTCACCTTGGTGTAGGAGAACTAGGCCTCGGTGCTCTCTCCTCCTTCCTTAACTCGGTGGCAATCACGACTAGCTGATGATGAAGCATAAAACCAAGACTAGAGGGTTTGATGAAGCAAAGTGTTGCTACAGCAAGGCTCTACCAGCAAACCCTAGGAAAATCGGTCCAAAGTGTAGAAAACCTAGGCTTTAGGGCGTCTCTTTCTTCTTAGCTTATAGATAGTACGACTAGCAACAAATGAAGAGAGAAAGAGAGTGTAGCAACCGATAGGCTCTCTCCTTCTTCAATTAATGGCTGAAAACTTTCTCTCAATGGGGACATGAGACAAGGACCTACTTGTGTGCTTGTCAACTAGGGTTTTATTCAGCAAAATTATAAACATATGCAAGAAATGAAACTACAACCATTCATTCAAGAAGTTTTGCAGAAAAATACTTACATATCACCAAGAAAAAGCATTGCAAACCCTAGTTGTAACACCTTCCATTAAGAGAAAAGCCAAACTATGCCAAAAAGATTCTCCTTCAACAATTGCGCATCACTAAATCAGCCAATGACCCAAGAGAGGGCGCAAATTTCAGACCTCCTTATGGAGTGAGTAAGTTGTGATGAAAAAATGAAGGTGAAAATCCTTCATTTATACAATATCATGACCTAAATTTATATTTTAGGTTATGTAAAAGGCCGACATGGCCAAAATACTAAATCATACTGTTTTTACATTAAAATGTTAAATCAAAACACTAATCAAGTTGAAAAGAGACATCAAGTCCCTCCAAAGGAGACGTTAGCCCCTTTTAGGGCAAATGTAGCATCCTGGAGCAAAACGTTAGCCCTCCTTGGGCTCCTCCATCATGCCACACATGCAAACACTGCCCAGTCTGCCTCCCAGGACGTCCAATAGGCTGGATGACCTCATGGTCATAATGGGTGACGTCCCAGGCCTTCTAAGGCCAACGTTCCACTGAAAGAGGGTCAATCCCCCTAGGTCAAGCTCTGCCGAAGTGCCTCTGGTGGAATGTCTTCTTCTTTGGTGCAAAGCCCTTGATCCATCCTTGTCCTGTCTCTGCCCCCTGATTGGGTCTCAACATCCACCTGATGGGCTCTTCAGCCCCATGGAGGTCTGAACTGATCATCTCCCCATGTGTACCGGTCCAAATGGCACCTGTCCGTCGGGCATGGTCCTGCACATCAAAAGCTACGCCCTCCATGGGCTCATCAGTCATAGAGATCATAGCAATGTCAATCACATCTCATCGTCAATATTATTAAACATGTGTATAAAATCCCTAATACAATCAGTTAACAGCTCAAAGATGTTACACAAGCCTACAATACAAATCTGGAGAAAAGGACAAGGCGTCCTATTGGGCTAGTGTCCACTGGAAAAGGAAAGTTCCCGGAAGAGACCTCATCCAAGCCATGTAAGTGGGTGATGTGGTCAGGGGAAGTCCAAGCATCTGGGTGCAATGAGGGCCAAGGATGCAAGAAATGTTACCTGTGGGTGCCTTTGTTAGAAGGTGAGTTGTACCTGTCTTGGATGCATTTTTTCCAAGCCCATTTTTGCCCTTTTATTCTTATTCTTTTCATTCTTTTATCTTTTATTGCTTTTCCCTTTTTTTTTGTTCAAGAGCTAATCAGGGGACACTGCCTTGGCATGGTGACCAGTGGTGGCAGCGTTACCCACAAGTACTTTTATAGAAATGAGAAGGCTGGCTTGTGATGAGACCCCTTTCCCTTGGCCATGCAACCAAGAGTCACTGCCCTGGCATGGTAACTAGCTGGTGGCAATGTCATACTGCTAGGCACCCATGGTCCTAATAGGCTGGCTCGTGATGAGACCCCCTATCCTCTGGTTAGGTCTTGTTTTATTGTTTTTCCGGATCCCCCTTGTTTCTTGCTGAGAAGCCTTTTTTTGCTTTCTCAGGGATCCCTGGGCGAAGCATCTCGAGGTTTTATTCTTTGGCTTTTATCTTTTACCAGCTTGCTTTTACCTTTTGGGCCTTTAGCCCCTTCTTCCCACGAGATAAGGTGCAGTCCTGAAAATAGGTCGACCCAATGCTTGAACAAGTTGAATGGGATAGGTGAGCGGGGAGCAAGATGAAAAAGTGGTGCTGTGATGGGAGCGGACGATGGCTTTTCAGAAACCCCCCCACCAAGCGGAAAACCAAAACCTACAGACACAGGCTTGCTAGGGCACCCTGTTAATCCCCCCGAACATGGTCAAGTGGGCAAGTGTAAGATCCAAGCAGTTGTTAGAAATAAAAGGAATCAGATGCATACATTCAATGGTTTTGATGATCAAAGTGACACATACCATGATACCTGGACTAATTACCTCATGGAGCAAGAACCCTTTTTGACACAGGACCAAGCCGATGGTGATGGACGCTGCGGCTGGTGGCAAGACAAAGGCGTTGGAAGAAAGAAAAGGTGGGCCCTCCAGGGCCATGCTAAAGTCAATCCTGCTCTTGGTACTCCATGTCTAGGACCTGTGGGCCTCGAGACATGATCTCCTAGTTATCCCTAAAAGTGGGGGATAACAGAGCTGAAACTTGGTCCAAGGGTGTAGGGGGTCTCATGCCATTTCTTTTGAGTACCCATACCCTTGTCAAAATCCCCAAGGACCAAATTTTTACATTTTTACATCAAATTTAATTAAAATTACCATTAATTAGGTAATTTTAATAAATTAAAAAAAACTACTTAGACTCGACGAAATTCCGCAAGACTCTAGGGGATGTCTAGCATGGTCATTACAATATTCCTAGACCCTAGTCACCTATTGGGCTCGAATATTAGAACACCTTTCACCACTTTGGAGGATTATTGTGAGTGAAAAACTCAAGGGTAATTAAAATGGCTGGTTAGGCCAGATTAATTATCTGAGGATAAAAAACACTCGATGAAAGGACTTCCCTAATGATAAAGTCCTAGACAACTAACCTAAAATATGATTCATGCTGACTCATTACATTATTATCCCATGCAGGGGAGCGAAAATTTCGATTACAAAAAGACGTGTCGGGGGCAAAAATTTGCCTAGTAGAACCAGAAAGTCTTCAACTTTGATGCACTATCAGGTACATAGCTTCATGGTACATGGAGTTGACCTCTAGTCGAAATAGGTGGTCAACATCTAGCTCCACATGGGGACATGTGTTCGATCTTTTTGAAGGAGAGCATATGAGAACTTCAGAATAATTATTGGATGTGATTTACATGCTATGATCCTTGTGACTTATGAACCCCTGGAGGGCGTACTTCTTGTTGCTGCAGGACCTTGCCCGGTGGATAGGTACACATGAGGGAATGATTAGCTCGGACCTTCATGAGGGCTTAAAACCCACAGATGGATGCTGTAACCCTAGCCAGGGGCAAGAAGACATTAGAGATTTCCACGAGGAAGAAAGAAGGACGTTGCCCTTGGAGATGCCTTGATAGACCTAGACCTAAGGAGATCTTGCTCTTCCACATGGACGTTGGCCCTTGAAGGTCCAAGACGTCACCATCATGACCCTAGACGTCATCTAGAGCTAGGGTTTTCATTTTGGAGGCAGTTGTGAGCTGGGTGGCACGTGTGGGCATCATCTAGGGCCTTTGTGTTGAGTTTTGTACCTTGGGAGGTGTTCCCCATGTGCTTATGACCTCCTTAGCACATGAGGGACGGACATTACACTTTGTACCTTGTACTTTTGTCTAATTTCACTTTGACTTTGTCTAAAAGTGAAATTTAGTCATTTTGGCCTGTTATCGCACGGTTTGTAGGAAGGGTTTAGGCAGCTTGAGTCAAGGCTTAAAACCGGCGTAACAGGAGCTTCCCCACCCACTGTCACCTCGATGGGGAGCTCTTTCTATTTAGGATGGCTAGTCCAAGGGAGACGTCCCTATGTAATCTGGGTTTTAGAAGGGCTAAAGGGGTAATGGACCAAGTCAAAGAAGTTCCCTTTCACAGATTACTGCCAAGATGAGATAGTCAAAAGAAGTCTTCCACTGGATGGCACCTGTTTGCGAGACAAGACAAATAAACTAGAATGTGTGCTGCAGTGGGTTAGTATTTCAAAAGGATAAATGAGTATCTCCAAATATACATATGAGCAATGATCAAATGCTATTATTGACGAAGTCAATGATTGCTAAATAAAGACCAATGACTAATACCACTCCTTCAATAAATGCATAAGAGATAATGAGCATTCAATGTACACAATTTGATCCTTGTATTATATCACAATGCAATAAATATCTCAAATTAGCTCATATAGATAATGTTGTTGCGTCACCAATATGGTTGCTGCTATACATGTGACGTCAGCCCTAGTATTTAGTTGTTTTGAAAGACAAAGAGCTCAACGTTTTATCAAACAAGTTTACAGATGTAATCAATGGCTCAAAATCTATCAAAAGAGATGACAAATGTCACAACGTTGCATGCCAAACAAGAGATCTAAAAGGTGTGACGTCATCTATAATGCTGCTACATGCAGTTTAGTGTTAGCTAGCCTAGAAGTAGACGTTTTGACAAATTCAACAAATGAAAACTTGTGAAACCTCTATGGCTATGATAAGATGACAAGGCCGCACTTTTCTATCCAAACACAAGTTCAAAATCAGCAGGACGTCATCTTATTAGGGTTAGGGTTAGTAAACAGCTAGGGTTAGTCGCTAGGTTAGTTAGGGTTTCAATTTAAAAGGTGTTTGAAAGAGGTTTTAAGGATAACAAGCTCATAAGGTATCTCTAGACTAGTGCCTTGGGTTAATGGAGTCAATTTAAAGTGAGACTAATGGTTTAGGAGGAACTTAAACTTAAGGACAAGAGAGTTAGGGTTTGATGGTGTTGCTAAGGCAAGGCCACCAACCCAAAACCCTAAGAAGGAAAGACTTACCTAGGTGTAGCTAAGGCTA
>JASDQU010297081.1:0-14088 GCA_032191745.1 Picea mariana | reverse complement strand
CACATCTCTTCTCAGAGATAAGCCGCCACCATTCCAGCAAGCTTGTTTCCGCTGCATTTTTACAGTTTCAGCTTATTTTGTTATTTAATAGAAAACCAGTTTTACTGTATCTCTGTTATTTTCGTGTTAAGCACCTATTAATAATCTGTATTCATTTCGTTCTGCTCATAAAATCTGGATCATGTTTGGCCTATGTTTCAGCATACTCCTTCTTCCATTTTTGTATTTTTGCATGTTCATCCCATAACTGAGTCTGTGTTTCAGCGTTGGAAGTAGTGGGATTAGGCAAAGTTTGAGTGGATTGTTCCCTGGAAGTGGAGAGATTGATTTGAATGGGAGGTGTAAATTCCTCCATGGGAACTGTTTGCATAGCCTTGTTGACAACAGTAGGGACTTGTTTCTTAAGCCTGGAAGGGCCTGCTGGTTCTTGTGTTGCAGCAGGTTCAGTCTTGAATTTGCTAGGGCCTGCTGGTTCTTGTGTTGCAGCAGGTTTAGTTTTGAGCTTGGTAAGACCTGCTGGTTCTTGTGTTGCAGCAGGTTCTTTCTTGACTTCAAAAGGTGAAGGAGTAGGGGCTACCCCTGGAACTGGAACTTGAACCACCTTATACCCTGCCTGATAATAGATATCTCCACATTGGCAACACATGTATTCTTTGCACACGCTCTCTGTGGTCTCCTATGACAATTTTGATGTTCGGGCTAAGGTGTACTGATTTAGTTCTTTTTCATATGCTTCCCTTGCCCTGACTAATTCTTGTTGATATGCTTCCAATTGAGACTTCAAAAAGTTGTTTTCTTCCAAGACATCGGCCATTGTTTGTTTGGGTTGAGAGGTGACTGGTTCTTGTGTGGCAGTCATAGCCTCATGAGATGGTTCTTGTGGAGTAGCTACAGGAATGGCAACTGATGCTTGTGTTTCAGCCTCCAGGTGTAAGGAGAGTAGTGTTTCAGCACCTTCAACCTCCTGAATCTCAATGTCAATATTAGTGGTTGGTTCTTGTGTTTCATCCACTGGGTGTTGTGTTGCAGCATTCGAGGTCTCAATTTCCTCAATTTCAACATCAGTGGTTGGTTCTTGTGTTTTAGTCACTGGACGGGTAGCTGGTTGTGTTTCAGCTATCTTATTTGAGGAGGGTGGTGTTGCAGCATCCGAGGTCTCAGATTCCTGTAATTCAATTTCAATACCAGTGGCTGGTTCTTGTGTTTCAGCCACTGGATGGGTAGTTGGTTGTGTTTCAGCTACTTCAAAAACAAATGATGTCTAGGCTTCTAATTCCTGCAACTCAATATCGGTGGTTGGTTCTTGTGTTGCAGCCACCGAGGTTGGAATAGGCAAAGATCCCGGGGTTTGGGAAGTTGAAGATGTACGACGTATCAGTCGAATAGGTGGGGGATCAAGGATAGTGGTCATCCAGGGTGGCCTCATTGAGGCTCTCGTTCACTTTTTGCGCAAGAAAGGTGGAAAGGGGGCAATCTGTTTTCGTTTTCGTGGAGGTCTTTCCTGAATGATAGGGCAGAGGACATTTTCTGGTTCAGAGTCATCACTGAGAATGTGAAGGGCGAGAGTGGGAGACTCTGGTGCGGTATGCGGCGGTTCTGGTATGGTAGGGGAACTGGTTGTTTGTGTGGGCAGGCTATGGGGTACTTCGGGAAGGTCTGGGGGGGTTTGCGATTGCTGCACCTTAGGAATTTCAGAGACTTCGGCAGTTGGTGCAGGGTTTATGGGTGGGTTGTTTAATGGACGGTTCTGTTGGGAAAAACCTCTGTGGATGAGTAATTGAACGAGGCGATGGTGGGTAAGTGACAGGGTTGGATCTTTGGCCTTTCAATAGTAATGTGCCATATTCTTTAAACAACCCAGCAAATAATAGGGAATATTGACCCGTCTGTTATGCCTTAAATGAGAAAGTAGGAGAAAGTCATGCTGATACACTACCTGATATCAACCTTCGCAGGTCAGGTAATGCTTGATAAATCTGGCGACTTCCAGCCATGGTGGTGGCAATGAGGTTCACTGTACACCCCTTCCTTTCAGTACAATGCATTCCTCAGGTAGGAAGAAATTCTGCTGAACAGTCCCAATGATGTGTTTTCTGCTGAATATACGATTGCCTTCCATGGGGAGGCCTGAGACCTCTGCTATGTCTTCCTCTGTTACTGATATTCGTACCCCGTCAACGACAAAATAGTCCTCCTGAAGATTTCGGGCGAACTCTAGGACTTGTTGTTTGTTATATCCCTGAAGTATGCTGAAGTAATTGAGCCACCCTGCCTGCTGGAAGATTTCATACGCTACTGGGTAGTGTTCCAGCAGCGCCGTGGTGGCGGGCTCATTTTGTACGATAGATCCTCCCATGGCTATCGGCTTGGTAATTTACAGCATCGAGAGTTTGTGTATTAGCTTCTGCAGAGTGAGTTTTTCGAGCGACGTTATGCAGGAATAGTGGTTAAATGCGCGAAAGGGTGGTGAATTAGGGATGACGGCGGTAAAATCGGGTGTAATGATAGTATGTGGATTTGATGTGTACTTCCCATCCCGTTTAATGCGGTTAGTACTAATTGCACTTGAATGGTCATAATGACGTTGAATCTTTCCCATTAACTATAACCTAGCTGAATTACATAAACTTTACATACCTTGCCTTACCATTTGATTCGTGCTACAAACAATATATCATGCCTGTCAGTGGTAGTCCTGTGGCGACGATTTTTGAATTGTTTGAGGATTTGCTGTCTAGAAGATCGAACTATAATCTGAGGGCGTAAAATCTTGTTGTCGGACGATGATGAAAGACTGGTGTTTCGGCAACAGCGAAAGATGAAACAAGTTCTGTAGATGAAGAACCGCTGAGCAATGGTGTTCCAGCATCTGAAGAAAGTCAAAGTGCGGAACATGGTGTTTCAGCATCGGGAAAATGATGAAGGGTTGCAGGCAACGGTGTTTTAGCAATGGGAGAAAATGAAAGGTTGTTGATAATGGTGTTTCAGCAATGGGAGAAAATGAAAGGTTGCTGATAATGGTGCTTCAGCAACAGAAGGGAAGAGGCGAAACCATTGTTGAACGGAGTTGTTTCGTCGATGAAGATGGTGATGAAATGGTGGACTGGGTTGTTTTGGGAGTGGGAAGAAATGAAAAGTGTTGAACAATGGTGTTTTAGCATCGGGAAAAATGATGAAAGGTTGCTAGTAATGGTGTTTCAGCAACGGGAAAAAAAATGAAAAGTTGTTGATAAGGGTGTTTTAGCAACAGAAGGGAAGAGGCGAAACAATTGCTTGATGAAGTTGTTTCGTCGATGAAAATGGTGATGAAATGGCGGACTTGAGTGTTTTGGGAAAATGAAAGGTGGTGTTTCAGCATCGTGAAAATCAACAGTGCTGCACAACGATGTTTCAGCATCATGAAAGCTTGTCTCTTTGAAGTAAAATTGGCCCCTCCTAGTGGCTGTGCTTTGATCGGGATCCTACAAAAATCGACTGTAGCATGGTATTCTTTGACAGGGATTATTAGTAAATAAAATATGATCTAATCTAATCTAATACTAAAGAAAATTAACTTAAAAGAATTAATTGCTATTAGGGGTAGAAACCCCCTCAACGAAAAGAAAATGAGCATCTACCATGCATGTGGATTTAAAATCTTCTTTAGAAATAGGTTGCTGGTACAGACGGAGCCGATGACCATTTACAAGTAACAGAGTTCTGGAGTCATCGATTGTGAGGAGCCTTACTGTTCCATTGGGGAAAACTGTGTCTACTTCGTAAGGTCCAAGCCATCTTGTATGCAGTTTCCCTTGAAATTATTTGAAACGGGAATCATATAGTAGGGCCCAATTACCTTTTTGGAACTGCTTGTTCTTGATATTTTTGTCATGCCATTGTGCTCTTTGCTGCTGAATTATGGTTGTTTGCTGAATGGCACCTAGTCTTTTCTCCTCTAGTTCATTAAGCTACTGCAACCTGGCTGTCTATGCATCAGTTAGATCAAGGTTGACAGCTAAAGCAGTCCTTAAGGTTTTCATCTCAAATTCCACAGGAAAAACAACACTCTTTCCATAGACTAATTCATAGGGAGAAAATCCTATAGTATTTCTCCAGATAGTTCTGTAGGCCCATAGTGCTTCAAGGAGCCTGTAGGACCAATCCTTTCTACTTTCCTTCACTGTTTTTGTGAGAATGGCTTCTATTACTTTGTTTGTGCTTTCCACCTGTCCATTGGCTTGGGGGTGCTATGCTGTAGTCATTCTCTGCTGAATATGATATTTCTGAAGGGTGGCTTTGAACCCATGAGAAGAAAAAGGGGGTCCTCCATCTGTAACTAATTCTCTTGGCATTCCAAATCTGGTGAAGATGTCTTTAAATAAGAAATTTATAACTGCTTCTTCAGTTGCTCTGTGGAGTGCCTTGGCTTCCACCCATTTAGTCATGTAGTCTGTGCAGACCAGTATATAAACTTTTTGGTTGGATGGAGGGTTGATGGGTCCTATGAAGTCTAAGGCCCATCTTTCAAATGGTTCAAGTACTACCTGAGGGTTTAAAGGCATTTCATCTCTATGATTAGGTTGGCCTACTCTTTGGCAGCTATCACAGGCCTTGACATATTTCTTTGCATCTTTAAAGAGTGAGGGCCAATAGTACCCCATCCTGATAATTTTATAGGCTGTTCTCTTGTCAGTAAAATGCCCTCCACAAGGGCCATCATGACAAGCTTTCAATAGACCATACACCTCATCTTCTCGAACACACCTTCGGATTTCTTGATCAGCTCCTGTATGAAAAAGGTACCCATTGATCCAACTATACCGAGCACTTTGATGAATAATACTTTTTCTCTCTCGGTAGGATAGATGTGATGGAAACTTCCCTGCAACCAAGTAGTTAGCAATATCTGCATACCAAGGTGAGTGAGCAGAAACTACAAATAGATATTCATCAGGAAATGAATCGTCCACTGGGTTATCATCATTAAGTGTCAATCGAGAAAGGAAATCAGCAACTACATTCTCTTTTCCTGGTCTATCTACAATTGTGATATCAAATTCTTGCAATAATAACAGCCATCTGGTGACTCTAGCATTTGTGATAGGTTTATTAATTAAGTACTTGATAGCTGAGTGATCAGTATGGACAAAAGTAGAATAGCCAGTAATGTAATGTCTAAATTTATTAATTGCATAAACAACTGCTAAGAATTCCTTCTCGGTGACTGTATAATTGAGTTCGGCAGGGGACATATTCTTGCTGATGAAATATATAGCATAAGGGAGGTGATCTTCTTCCTGTCCCAAGACAGATCCTATAGAAGTGTCTGAAGCATCGGAGGATATGTGAAAGGGAAGTGTCCAATCAGGTCCTCTAAGGATAGGAGCTGTAGATAATTGATGTTTAAGTGTATTAAATGCCTCTTGACAAAAATTAGTCCAATTGAATTCAACATTTTTCATCAGTAGAACAAACAGTGGAGAAGCTATTTTGAAAAAATTCTTAATAAATCTTCTGTAGTATCCAGCATGTCCTAGAAAGATTCTTACCTCTGTTTGGGTTTTGGGAGTACGAAGATCCTTAATGACTTGTATTTTGGATGGGTCTACCTGAATTCCTTGAGATGAGATAAAATGTCCAAGCACTATTCCTTCACTCATCATCATATGGCATTTTTCTGTACTTAAGGAAAGTTGGGCTTGTATGCATATTTTAAGTACCTTCTCAAGGTTTTCCAGTGCTTCCTAAAAAGAAACACCATAAGGAGTAAAGTCATCCATAAAAATTTCCATAGAGTCATTAAGCATGTCAGAAAAAATCCCTAAAACTGCCCTTTGGAAGGTTGTTGGTGCATTACATAGTCCAAATGGAAGGACCTTTAAGCAAAGGTTCCCCAAGGGATAGTGAAGGTGGTTTTATCTTGATCTTGAGGTGCAATTTTAATCTGGTTGTACCCACTGAAACCATCTAAAAATGAGAAGAATTTCTTCCCTGACAAATTATCTAACACTTGATCAATGAATGGCAATGGAAAGTGGTCTTTCTGAGTGGATTTATTTAGAGCTCTATAATCTACACATACTCTCCATTTCCCGTTCTTCTTAGGAACTATTACTAATGGGGACACCCATTCAATGTCTGATATGGGATAGATAAACCCTACATTGAGCAATTTTTGAAGTTCTTCCTTGATAATTTCTCTTAAATTTGGGTTCATTCGTCGCTGGGGTTGACAGATTGGTCGACAATCTTAATTAATATATATTCTATGAGTACATAATTCAGGCGAGATTCCTTTCATGTCTGTGTAATCCCATGCAAATGCCTCTTTATTTTCCTGAAGTAGCTTTGTTAACTGTTGTTTTTCAGCATCTGTCAAATGAGGGTTTATATTTAATGTTTTGCCAGGTTCGATTTTGACCGGTAATCTTTTGGAGGAGATGGTTTTAGGAGTTTGGGGTGGTCTTTCTGAACTGAGGTTTCCTTGATTATCAGACTCTAATAATGCAGTTAATTGATTATGAATTTCTGGGGTGAGAGATGATGGCTCGCAAATAAAATTATTTATAATTTCATCCTTAGTAGAGTCTTTCAGGCTTAAAGCTTGTCCGATAGTCAAAAGAGGTTGAGTAGGTTGATCCTCAAAATCGACCCATAAAAAATTATCATTATTAGGCAGGGGTGTGGCATGAGGATAGAGGGTAAGCTGCTTTGTTTCATAACCATTTGAAATTGTCATTGAACCTGATCTACAGCTGATAAAAGCATCTGTTGTGGCTAGCCACGGTCTACCCAGAATTAGAGGGTGGCCCCCCAACTTTGTTTTGGGTTGCAACACTATAAAATCGACTGGGTAATTACAAGATTCCATAGAGATACTGAGGTATTCAATGACTCCTTCAGGTTTAATTGTGGATCGATCAGCCAATTCTAGGATAGTAGGGGTCTCTCTGACTTCGTCTTGTAATTGTAGCAGTTGTAAGGTCTCTAAAGTCATGATATTGATGGCTGCGCCTAGGTCTACCAGGACTCGAGGGATAATCATTTTTCCCACTTGTACTGTAAAAGTAGGGTGGCCAGGATCACCATATTTGACTGGGGGAGTCTTTCCTGACATTAATGCAGACAGATCTCCCATAACATGGACTATTAGGGGATCCTTGGTTTTCCTACCAGGATTTTTAACACAGATATCTCGCATTGTCCTAGCATAGATAGGCACGTCATAGAGTGCTTGTAGTAGGGGAATTTTAACATATAAATTCTGTAATTCACTTAAAAGATTAAAGGCTGGAGGTTCAGGCGTTTTAGTTAAGGCTAGGCGCTCAAGAAATGGTGGAGTTTCTGTTTCAGCAGCATTGTTAGAGGATGATTGTACCTTTTCAGGTACATCATGCTCTTGTGTTTCCTCTTTGTCAGGAGAGGTAACATCAGCTATGGTAGGTTCCACAATTCTCCCTGATCGAAGATGGATATCGTTTCATTGTGCAGGGAGGAGGGAAAGTGTGGGATGGTTATAAATATCAATGCACTGCACAGCTTTATTATTCGGGTTGGGGTTAGGTTGAATAGGTAGCTGGGGTCTCATCGTTTGGTTATTTGGAGGAGTACCTGCTGGTAAGGAGAGTGTTTGTGGGAGTTGAGGTAATTGATTTTGAAAGGCAGGTTGTTGTCCTCTCCAATTTTGATTCCACTGATTCTGGTATGGCTGTTGTTGTTGTGGGGGCCAAGAGGTCCACATTGAGGGGTCAACAAAGGGTGGGTTATTTTGCTGCATGGGTGGGTACGTTTGTTGCATGTGTGGGTAAGTTTGTTGAATGGATGGGTGGTTCATTTGATTAGTATATTGCATCTGATTGAAGGGGGGGTGACTCATTTGATTGAAAGCAGAGTAATTATTCCAACGATTAAATGGCATGTTAGAGTTCATACCTTGTCCCCTTGGTTTCCATTGTCTTCTTTGCATCATTAGATAGACAACTTCAACTTCTTCGTCCGTTGGTTGCAATGCTGCCTTGATCCCTGGTAAATATGGACAATTTTGGGTATCATGATCCTTGTCATAGATAGTGCAGATTGGCTTTATGTCCAGTGGGCATTCTCTCTTTGGGTGCTTATCTCTGCATTGAGGACAAAAGATAGACAAGGCTGCTTCTACTTCTGCTTGCTTTTTCTTAATCTACAGGGTATCCATTTGTGAGGAAAAAGAGCTTAACATTTCAGTTTTAAAATCTTCAAGCAAATTACCTGTCTCAGCTCTTATTGCTCCACCGCTGGCTGATTTTTGGACTCTAGAAAATGTGGTGTCCCTGCTGTTTAATCTGTTTCTTGAAGCTCCCCTTGAACATCTTTTGCATAAATTGACAATTTCATCATATGATTCCTTGGATATGTCCCCTTTTCCAAGCATGTTAAGCATATCTAGAGAGTCATCCCTTACCCCTTTTAATAAAATATTATTGAGAATATCCTTACTTACATTGGGATGACTGGATCTTTGTAGATTGTATTGTAGCCTCTCTACAAAGTCTTCTAGATTCTCGTCCTCTTTCTGCATCATTTTAAATAGCTCCTCCCTCTTTTCTCTCATTCTGTAGTAGTCCTGGTACTTGTTCAGAAATTTTTGTTTCATTTGGTCCCATGTTGTGATTACATGGCCTCCAAGACTCATAAACCATCTTAGTGCATTCCCTTTTAGTGTTGCTGGAAATAACTTCAGTTTATGAGTGTTAGAAACGTAATCATAGCTTCTACATAATATATCAAACTCAAACAGAAATTTATCAGGATCCTCTGAAGATAGACCATGAAAATTAGGCAATGCTGAGAGTGGAACATTTTTCATGGGGGCTGCTCCTCTAGGGATATCGCCAATAGGAAATCCTAATGTAGAAAAAGAATTTTCATCTTTTACCTCTCCTTCAGGATCTACCTGTTCGTCATGATGCAATTGTTCATTGTACTCATCCATATTTTCCTCTGTCTGCTCCCCTGCTGCACTTGCTCTGTCCTCAATGTCTCCTACTGGCTTCTGGACTGTTTCTGGACTCCAAACCTCTTTCCCTGTTCCAAAAATTGCTCGAAATGAAGGCTGGGAATTTTGTTTTTGAAGGTCTGGTCATTGAGCAACAGATTCAGACTTGGATGCAATCTCGTCAATGAAAGTATTTCTTCCTCCTTTTCCTTTTCCCTTGCCACCTGTAGGGTTAGTGTCCATGGGGTTTTTCATGCATTTTTTTTATCTAAAGAAAAGAAATCACAAGTGCTTTTGAAATCTATAGCTATCTTCCCCGGCAACGGCGCCAAAATGTTGGTCACTATAATTGCTTAATTGATTTCAAACAACCAAGTGAAACATAAATTATCAACCCAGAGAAGTCTTTTATTTCAAATATAACCATGCACAATATATGCTCAATTCCAAAAGCAGCTTAGTGTTGTAGTAAAGAAACTTATACTAATCACACTTGCTCAAATAAACTGAAGTTTTGAATTAAATCACAGGAAAGTAACTGCCCTATTGCAAACCTTTAAAGATCAATCTAAGAATCCTGGATTACATTAAAATAACACTTGCAATGGGAAAGAACAACTATTCTGCAATCAGAGAACAGGACCCTTACTCTCTAATAGAGACTTCAGTGCTAACACTCTTTCATGAAGACAGTAAGCAGAAGATAACTAACTCTATCTTAACAGATAACAAGGTTATCTAGCTCCTTCCTTTCTAAGCAGAAGCCTTAAACCCTATGTCTGTTTAGCACACTTCTGAAGTTGAGGTTTACAAAGAACAGGATAGTCTGATCCCTTCCTTTCTGAGCAGGGACCCTTAACCCAGTTTCTGGCTAGCACAATTACAGAGATAAATGAAATCTACAGAAGACAAGGTGTTTTGATTCCTTCCTGTCTGAGCAGGAACCCTTAACCAAATCTCTGGCTGGCACACTTGCAGAAGTAAATGAAATCTACAGAAGACAAGGTGTTTTGATTCCTTCCTGTCTGAGCAGGAACCCTTAACCAAATCTCTGGCTAGCACACTGGCAGAAGTAAATGGAATCTACAGAGGACAAGGTGTTTTGATTCCTTCCTGTCTGAGCAGGAACCCTTAACCAAATCTCTGGCTAGCACACTTGCGGAAGTAAATGAAATCTACAGAAGACAAGGTGTTTTGATTCCTTCCTGTCTGAGCAGGAACCTTTAACTAGACCTCTGGCTAGCACACTGGCAGAAGTAAATGGAATCTACAGAGGGTAGGATATTCCAATTCCTTCCTGTCTGAGCAGGAACCTTTAACCCAGTCTCTGCTAGCCTCATAAAATCACCACACAAGATTGCTGATGAAAAGAATTACAAATTCCATTCAGTAAACTAAGACAGAGTCAGTAGTGTTTCAGCAAAGCGGAATCCATTAAAAACAGTGTTTCAACAAAGGATAGTTAAACAAAGCATAAACATAAATTGTACTAACACACTTCTAACTAATGGGTGAATCTTGTGATGAAGGTGGGCCCTCCCTTCTCACAAAATTCCCCTGAAACAAAAAAGCTAGAGAAGGATACTCAAAGAAGACTTATATTCATCTGTCGAAATATCACATTACAATTGAAGAAATAGAACGCGTCCCGCTTCTCTGGAGTTGCTTCAATACATAAAAACTTGGCGCCTCGACTGAAGAATTCCCCTTATTTAAAGAGGGAACCTCCTCGATGCAATATATCTAAAAATCACAATGTATATTTTAGTCGGATCTTATTTCTAAACTAGAGCAAGATGTCCCGGTCTCACGCAACATAAATGCTATTACAGGAGTTGGATGAGGTATTGTTGTTACACTGGAGTAACAGCTTCTCTCATGGTTGCCGATGCTGTTTCAGCATCGCAATTCATGGGCTGTTTCAACCACGTGAATTGCGCTCTTGACTGTGTCGGCTTTGACCGCTAACTGTAACAGCTTCCTTGTGTTTCAGCATCGTTGGTTCTAGCGGTCTCTTCTGTGTTCAACATCTGCAGCTCTAGACTTTGTAACAACTCTGTGTCTCAGCCTCTGTAACTCCGGACTGTATGACATTTCTGTGTTTCAGTAACAGGGACCTCGGACTGTATAGCCTCTCTGTGTTTTAGCAACAACAACCTTGGACTTGTTGTGACAGTTTCCTATTTCAGCAACAGGGACCTCGGACCGTGTAACAACTCTTGTGTTTCATCATCTGCGAGTCCGGGCTGTGTAACAGTACTGTGTTTCAGCGTCTGTGACCTGGACTGTGTTTCAGCAACAAACTTCAAATGCTAGTCTGCAGTCTAATCAATGGTTAAGTACAAAAGTGATGTAAAATATTATGCAAAATAGATTAAACATATAGTAATGAGAAAGAACATTGTATACCTTGGAATGATTAGATGAATTGATGGTATGAGTCTAAATACAGGTGATGAAGGGTATAATAATGGCAAAAAGTATAGTAAAAAAGGTACATTGTGTGGTCCTAACATCAAACATTTCATTTTCAACTTTGTCTCAGTTTCAACCATCTCTTTGTATGTCTTGAAGCTTTCGAATGCCTCTGACTTCTTGTTTAAAAAGAAAATTGTAGTCATTCTTGTGTAGTCATCAACTAGTGGCATGAAGTATTGTTCACTTTTCAATCCTTTTGTTCTTTTCGGTCCAACCAGATCAGTATGTACAATTTCCAGTGGTTTTGCTGTGCAATATTCATTTGACTTGAACTTTGTCTTGGCATGTTTTCCCTGTAGACAATGCTTGCATAAAATGTTTGTTGGCTTTGAGATTTTAGGCATTTCTCTTACTGCTTTAATTTTTTTGAATTTGAAAATATTATCAAAATTTATGTGACCCATTCTTTTGTTCCAAAGCCAACTTTCATCGTCCTTTCCTAAGAAACATTTTTCCTTGCCTATTTCATTTAGAACATATATGTTTCTTGGATTCCTTACAACTGTAGCTACCAACTTGTTCGATTATGCTTTCCTTATTTCACACTTCTTTGAATCAAACACAAGTCTATGTCCTTGATCACACATTTTACTCTTTCTCCTTTTGGATCTTCACTCTATCATCTTCAAACTTTGCCTGGAGGTCATCTTTCTTTTGTTGCACAACCCATCATTGCTCTAGGGATTCCTCCTTTGCTTGCTTCAATGCCTTTGTGGCTTGCTCTTTTTCTTCATGGACCTAACGAAGGTGAGCCTTTCTCGCATCTCCTAATCTATGTAGTTGGGTAGGCTCATCTCCTACTTCTATACCCCTTGATGAAAACAATGCAGTAGCCACTGCATGGCTCGAATAGAGAGCTTTCTGTACCCCTTTGAGGTCCACCTCGATCATGTCATGCATTATCTCTTGTTTGGCTTCATTTCAATGCAAAATATACTCCAAGGTATCTGATACAGCTGCGATGATGAGGTCAATATCATCAACCATAAGTACAGTCTATAATTGGGGCTTATCGACTCATGAATTCTTCCACGCTAAGGGTTTATTTGGAGAAACCTTTCTTTTCTTTGACGTCTCAGCCTCTGTAAGGGCATATTTAGGCAGTGTCACTTCACCCTATTCCTACTTGTCTTATACCCCTTCTTGGTTTACTTCATCATCTCCTCCTCCTCCAAGTGAATCAGGTGCAGTTTCCTACGATGTGTTGTTTAGTTCCTGCACTTCTTCCTTCTTCTTCTTCTTGCTATTGTTGGGTCCATCATACTCTTCTTGAGTGACTATAGGACTTTCGATGAGCTCAGGATTAGAGAGTTATGTCTGTTCGACTGGTACAAGGAATTTTGCAGGCCATTCATTAGTTATTTCCTCCATATCTTCCTCGGTGATTTTGTAATAAGACTAGAGCTCTTCCTTGTGTTCATCCTCACGCACAATGATGTAAATGAAGTGCCTATCTACGCAGAACTTCACTATTGGCCTGAACCTATGGAGTTTATTCGGTGTCATGTGGGGGAAGGATTCAATGGCCCTCTTCAGCTGCAAGTAATAGGTGTGGAACACCGCATTGGACTACCATTGCTTCACCATGTCACTCAAATACCAGAGGGTAGTGAACCTCGTGGCCAATGGTTCGAACAAATCGACTTAAAGGAAGGTCACTCCTTGTGACATCTCCCAAGCGATGAAAGAAATGAGAATCAACAACCAACTGAAGTGAAACTCGTATCCCTGGTCCTGTGCTTCATGACAATCTTTCTCCAACTAGTTGACGAGGTAGCTCGCTCAGTTCATATGCATCAATTTAACGTATTTTCTTGCATGGTCGATGACAAACCCCGTGACCTGCATTGGTCTATTCTTCCTGACGAGCTTGCCTGCTATCAACTGACAAGCCAGGTGCACTACGTCGTTTTGGATGGAGGATACCTTGTATCCCCACTTCCCCTTCTCTACATCGTTGTAGGTGTCCTTTATTCATTGTGCTAGGGGGCGATCTGCAACCTTCCCTGGGTAAAAATCCTGAGGGTCCGGTCCTTACATGCTCAACCCAGTGATCCGATGGATCAACACTAGATCTATAGTCATGCGCCTATCCAACCACAGACAACCACCATGGTAGAATGACAGGAGGAGTTCAACTCATGCATTAACCTCCTAATGTATGCCAAAGTGTGGTATCTTCATCACATTAAGGATTGTTGATATCATGATGTCCATGGTCCATGGTTGGGGGACTATCTTCGGCTTCTTCCCCGATGTCTTTTGTTAGAAAAACAGGACCGTGGAGCAATAAAATAAAACAAATGCAGAAACAAAACACAGAAGACACACAATACAAGAGAGACACAGATTTACGTGGTTCACCCAGTGTGGGCTACGTCCACCAGAGAAATTGCCAGGTCCTTCCTTTATTATTATCCAGCAAAATGAAGGGATAAAACCTACAGCAAAACCCGCTGTAACTTCCTCTTCTTTCTCTCACAGTCTCCTCGCTTAGAATACAATATTCACCATCAATCAATAGCCGCAATACATTTCCCTCATAAAAGAGGGTTGCCTTCTAGGGCAAAAAACCCTAACATAATCTCTACCGTTAGATCTGCGACCTTATAATGAACGGTCCAGATTTACAATGAAATTACATATACTTTTACAAG
>JASDQU010297080.1:0-10121 GCA_032191745.1 Picea mariana | reverse complement strand
TCATTTTCCAAATTGAAACTTCCAATTGTCTTTTCAGCCTCTCTGGTGGGAATCTTTGTTTCTCTTTTTTCTTGTCTATTGGTTTGCGTTTATTTGTTTCGACTGCCCTTATTTTGGCAACTTGTGTTTCAATTGTTTTTGTCTTGGAGGCTTGTGTTTTAACTATATCTGTCTTGGCAGCTTGCGTTTCAGTGGACGTTTGAGTTGCCTCATTTGTTTTATTTCTCGACAAGATCTTCCTTGGTGGAGAAATTGTAGAATTTTTATCTCTAGGCCTTAAATTATATTTTTGTTGAATCTCGACCATTATAGAGTCGGTGATTCCTTGATAATCAGATTCTCCCATATTATTTATACTTACCTTGTTTCCAAACAATGTTTCTTGATCTAAATACCTTTCGTAATATTGTCTGGTTAGGTGAGGTTCTTGATCATTATCACTGAGTTTGTCAATATCTTCATCTAACCCCTCAAAGTATTGTACATCATTGCTTTGCATGAATTTTTTTGTTTTGAAAGGAGCTTTGATTTTCTAATTTTTGTTTTTTACCGGTATTTGTTGGACCGAGGGATTGGGATTCCTTTTGAAATATATCCTAGAAAAAGGATTAGGTTTAGCCTGGTCTAATTCCATTCTGGAGATTTTGTTTGATAATTCTTTAATTATTTTAGCCATGCCATCCATTTTGTCCTCCGTGGACGTCTCAGATCTGGAAGTTCCAACTTTTTCTCTAAAGAGTTTGTATTCTTTGGTTCTCATTTTGAATTTCACCTTTAGTTTACCTGATGCCATCATGTTCGATTCAATTTCAATGGCATCATATTACATTCTGGTGAGATCAGTCAATCTCCTCTCCCTCAAAAGTAAGGAAAAGTCGGGCTCGAAAGCCCCTCCGAAAGTCACCTTAGCTGCAGGCTGAGAGGGTTTTACCTCTGTTGGGATTTTATGATATTGTTTATTAAACCTCTGGGTGAATTATAGGACTGACTCTAAATTATTTTTCCTCAGAGCTCCAAACTTCGTCAGATAATACAAGTGATATTTCTTCTCTCCCCACTACCTTAAAAAGGCATTTTCTAGCGCATCATAAGATGCTATAGAGCCTACCTGAAGCCCTTGAAACTAGAGTCTCACATGACCTTAAAAATTTTGTACCTGAAGTATTGAATAAATGTCCTCATGCTCAATGTTGAGGATATCAATGAATTGGTCAAAAAATTTGATGTTCTTTGTGGCAGTTAAATCTCCTTCTCCCGTGAATTTTGGTAAGTTCTTCATATAATTTTTTGGAAAATCATGAAGAAAAGGGGGAAGGACTAAAGGAACATATCTGGATGCCACTTTGGAAAACCTTCTAGGGGGTGGAGGTGGTGGTCCTTGACCACCTTCTCCACTAGCACCACCTCCGATGCCACCTCCTCCAATAGTAGCCATTTGATGTTGGGGGGATGAACTTCGGGAGTTAAAGAGAGGGTTTTTGTAAATTTATAGGGACCTTTCTACTACTTCAGGATGTAGTGAAGGAGATTTTGGAAACTGACCATTAGGAGATGAAATATCTGAAAAGGGGGGAAAAGGGAAATGAGGACTAGTTTCTTTAGATTTATAGGATATATAAGTAGGAGAACCAATAGGATTTGAATCAAGGTAAGAGATATAGTCCTCAGAGTCATCGAGAGATAAAACCTTTACTTCAGGGACCAACGAAATATCAATAAAAGCAATTATCGAAAGGGGTCTTTTACCTTTACTAGTCAAGCGGGAAGTCGAATCGATCTCGACTTTAATTTTAGGTAGAACCAACTTTGGGTTTAAGGTTTCAGCTGAAAACTTCTCAGTTGATGTATCTCCGAAGTGTCTTTGCGTATAACCTTCTTGCGAGGTTGACTCTTCAAGTGGAAACTTAGCATTAGTTTGCATAGTTTTGGGTTGGTAAACCTTACTTGTGTATGCAGTGGTCTACTTGAGGTATCCCCTTGGTTTTAATAGCCTTCTAGGATCAGATACATGGATAGTATGCAGATCGTATGGGTTCTTCCTGGTATTCTTTCTATCGAATGACAATTTATATATAGTGGATTTTCCAAGTGAAAGATAAAAATTATCCTTATAAATGTATTCAATCTTTGTTCACTATCAAAGAGAGAAACTTACCATGTCATTCTCCCAGGGAAAAATAACTTTGTTTCTCCATCCCCAGCAACGGCGCCAAAAATATGTTGTTCATGAGATTACACTTAAGGCTCAAAGAGTAATGTCAAGGCATCAAGAATTTAAGGAATGTTTTAAAAAATTATTTTTATTCTGTTAATTATATGAGAATTAACCCTTGAATGAAATTAATAACTGAATAGGACAGAGGCCGTGTTTGGTCATCCAAGTTGAGTAATAAAATCAAGTGATGTGAGAGAAAATTACAAAACTGTTAAAAAAATGAGGTATCAATGACAGATGAATCTTACCTTGTTCACAGTAGAATAAAATATAGAATGTACCCTTCAAATGATATAAGATACAGTGATCCAAGTAGTTTACAAGTCTTGTATTTACTAATAGCAAATATAGAGAAAAAACCGCTTTCTTATCAAATGACTGATAACATGTGATTATGGTAGATGTTGTACTAAATTGAAACCACTCACTTATCAAAGAGTAACATAAAGAAAACTAGAGATATGGAATACAAGAAGAGCACATAACTCAAACTACACAAAATTTGGAATCCTTGTCTACACTTGTATTAACACTCACAAAAGGATGAGTTTTCTTAGTTACAATATGACAAGAAGAAGCATGTATTAAGTCTTTGAAATATGTATTTATTCAAAAATGTTCTCAACCCTAAGAGGTTGGAATTCTCCTTATTTTTGAAACAGAAAATATTACAATATTTGAAATTTGAAACGCTTCACTTGCATCTTCCCTGTCTCTTCACCACGTTGGCAAAGACATTTCTCCTTCTTGTTTTCCATCTCAAAAACAATTGTTCTCTAATCATGGTCTGAGTACATGGTATTCCCTCATCATCTCACTTGTTCCCAGATATGTTGTCTTTCCACTGCTCGACACATTGTGCACATTTTTCTACGAACTGCACCACCAATCTGGAAGGCTCAGTTGTGTCTTTTTCCTCAAAAGTATACAACTTATTCTCTAAGAGAGGTAGCCTCTCTTCCATTCTCATGTTTTTTGAATATGTAGACTAGGACCGACTAGCCACCTATCTATCTGAGTAATATCAATCTGTTTTAAATGCAATATTTCAGCCCGAGCCTCTTCCATGTTTGTCTTGACATTAAGTTGATGCTTCACTATGTCAAATTGCCCCAAGACCTCAGAGATATTGTCTTGACGAGGCCTAATGACCCTTTTTCGAGTGAATGGAATTCTTCTTCACAAGCTTTCTTCACTTCCTTAGCTAATATTTTACTTTCAGCTATGTTAGCCTCCCAGGTCTTCAGTATTATATCGCCTATAGTTTTCTTAGAAAGAGACAATCTAGAGACCATGGTGACTTGTTCTCTTTCCGATGACACAACTGCCTCCTAGAAAGTAGCTCAAGCAGTGATGGCCTCTCTTTCCTTTAAGAAAATGTTATTTAAGGATTGGTCTACCACCCGAAAATGGTTTTGGATAGCTTCCACCTTAGCAAAAAGGCTTTGTTGTGTTGTTTCTAGTTTTTCGCACACCTCCAGTTCTTGATCTTAGAAACCTTCCAGATATACATCCGTGTTTTTAGTTAGGTTTATTTTGGCCTGTATTCATTTTTCCAACTCTCCTTGTTGAATTCTCTACTTACCTGTGCGTTCTTATGCATTTCTTCGAGACTAGATTTGAGCTTTTGAATTTCCTTTCTGTCACAGGCTCTACTCTACTCAAAACCCTTGTTCATCTTACTACTGACATCCTTCTCCACAGTCTTTACTTGATTTTGCAATTGACTTATTAATAGATCTTTCTTCTTCAATTTCTCTTTTAGGTTCCCAACAGAATATTGGTTTGTTGTTGCAAAATGTCTCGACGAGCCTACCACATCCATAGCGAAGTCTACCTCATCCAAGGATTGTCCATCAAGTAGAACCCTATGTATCTTGATAGATGCACCCTCCTTTAGGCACGTTTCTTTTTTTACCATAGCCCTCCTTTTCTTGCTGAAGAAGAAATCGGAAGGAGGCATCTCTTCATCCAAAATAAGCATAAGATCCTTTATGAACACCAATTTAGCACTTGGGTTCCATCTCCTGGACTGTAAAGGCGTGACAGATTGGATATGGCTACCTATCTCGGTGGACGATTGTTTCCTAGTTGTGCTAGCAGCTAATTTGCCTGGTGTGGACAACGAATTGTCTTCTCCCTTTTTTATCAAGGCCTCAATTTGAGATTTATCGTGATCACTTGGTGGATTTGGCAATGTGGTGTCCCCCTTATGAGTTAAAACCTTAGTTTTCCCCAAATTTTCCTGAGCATCATGTCCACTAGAGCTCCATGTTTCTAAAATATGAATCTCAATTTCATGTCTAGCTAGGGGTGTTGGGTTTTCTCCCTGTAGGACTTTTGGAAGGCTATTTCTCCTATGCCTTTGGAAATTATGGAATTCGACCAATTGGTTTGGAGCCAGAGTTTGGAATTGAATCAAGAATTCCTAATAGGATCTCACTCCTCAAAATATCTCATCCTGTGGAGACTCTTCATGCCCATGTATTTTCAAATTACAAGAGGCCATGTGATTTCCCACGATCTTCTGAGGATCGTGTTTCTTGAATTCAATATTGACAAGCTTGATTTCTTCTAGGCCCGCAGTCTCTACTTTCGAATGGCTGAAATCAAATAGTGAAAACATACCAATCTGCAAGGGAAAGTTGGGCCATACCTTTTTCTGCAAGGCTTTTATCTCTTTACTGACTCTGTCGAGCACAGTTTGGCGCACTACCTCTATGCACACCAATCAGTCTAGTAGAAACTTGGGCAACGCATGTGGAGGGATCGAACAACCCAAAACCATGATATATGAGAAATTCTCTTCAATATTCCAATATTCTATGTTCCCTAGGTTGGTTACTATTTTGTCAGAAATCTTGGGAGGTGGGCGCCCATATATGGCGATGTGCATCAGCACCACCACATAATTGTAGATTTCATAAAAGGAATATTTAGCTCTATCTTCCCATAGATTTGAATGATAAATGTGTATTGGTTTGACACTGGTCGGAGTCCAGCTCTAGCCCATCAAAGGAAAAGGCGTCATAAAACAGACGACATCCATAAGATATGTTGACATGTGAAATGGAGCAGGTCATCCTTTGGCTTTCGATGTCTTATACTCATTGATTTCCTTGTCCAAAATATCTGATAGAATCTTGGCCCAATTGAATGAGAAACCCTCTACAACTTCGTGCATGATTGGTACCCATGATAACAGGAAGTGGGCAGAGTTTTCCCTCCCGAAAAGTCTACAGAGCATCATGGCCACATACATCATATGAGATTCTAATGATGTCGTGGCGTATGTGCCATGTGTGTTTGCTCTCAACTTCTCAGGGTGAGCCCACCAATCCTTGATCAAGTCAAGATAATTATTTATGCTTTCTTGGAACTCTTATTCATCAAATTTATTTAAGAAAGTGACAATATAAGTGTGTTTGAATGTTGGGGACAATTTGTACATCATCTGTACATGTTGTGGTTGGAAGGATCCAACAATAACGTTTTGTGAATTGTAGATGGTCCTAGTCGCAATGTCAACATTCTCCAGGGCCCTAGCCTATCATATCATTATACAACATGAGCCTCGGCAGCATGGCTTTGTTATGCAACTCTAACTGAGCTATGTATTTGAGCTTTATTCCTTGAGTTTCGATCTCCTCATTATCTGACTCTTCTGGACAGTTGTCCAGTTCATATTGTAGGATCTCGCATACTTGTGTCTAGGTTTTTATAGTCTCCACAACTCTCGGTGATGTGTCCGAGAGGACATCTATGTTTAGGCTCGAGTTCTCACTAGTCCCTATAACCATTTTTCACAGAGCCATGATAGTAGAAAACACAACACTGTGTTACCTGTCATAGAAAATGCACAAACTTATTATCTCGCTAAGCTTGTTGTTCTGTGAAAACGCAAATAGAGTTCAATCTTCAATATCATTTTCACCTTAAGAGTATCGATTTACACATACCTTCACTGACAATGTATTTACTTTCCTTAATGAAAATATTTATTCGGTGTTTCGAGATCTTATTTGAAATGATTGTCGTAGATCAATTATTAATGCCATTAGCGTCTGGTGGTTCATGACCAGAAAAGCTTAGATAAAATTTGAAATTATCCGAGTTATGATTCAGTGAAAGATTAATCACGAGATAATTGTCATTAATGCATTAGTTAATTGCTCTTATTGTTAAGTAAATTTCAGAATTTCGGATCTCAGGATATCCTATAACAGTTCAAGATATGATTTCTGAAACAGGAAATCGCGATGTGATTAATTAATTTTAATCATGTTTAACCCTTTTAAATAATCATGTTTAACCTCAAATATTTCAGGGTTTTGAATCTAGGGATATTGAAAGTCACTCGAGGCAGGATCCCCGAAATGTGAAATCGTGATGTGATTAATCAATCATGAATCGTTTTTAATACTTAATTAACCTGGCTTAACGCTTAATATATTTCATGATTTCGCGTATCGGGACTTTGAAGGTGAGGCATGTTGACACATCTAAAGCGTGAAACTCTGGAATCCGAAATTTTGCAGTACTCTTTAGTGATTTCATTTTATTGTAACGAGTATGCGACTCCATAGTTTCTAAGGTATTAGGATCGTTTGATTATATGGAATATCTCATCGACAGTGAGAATCAAGCACGCATTATTTTTATTTTAAAGGGAATGAAATCCATTTAAAGTCCAAAGTTTAGAAATATATATGTGTTCCAACACTTCCATGAAAAAACTACTTGTTTCATTTATGAGGCTAGACTCTAATGCTACTACAACTCCTTCGAAAAATTCTTCTCTTTAGGATGTAAATTCAAGGAACTCTTCATCCTCTTTACTCTTCACTCTCCACACTCTTCTCTTTGTTTTGCAGTTTTTGGGGTGAATCTCTAGATGAAGTCACCGACACTTCATTTCCCAATGTCCACTCAACTAGCATTGGTGGCATAAATTATTGATGTTTCTATAGGGATTTCTCAACATTCTCCTCCTCTCCAAGTGCCTCCGATTTCACTATTGTATTAGAGAAATATTATTTCCATTCCTCCTCTGAAAGAAATCTTACCTGTGGCATGCAACTTTATTCTGCTAGTAAGATACTGCATGATGGTCTTCCTTCCCAAAAAATAAACATGCCTTTGATTACCAACAACTCACAATTCCATGGCCTCTCTTCTTGCAAAAATGACAAAAAAGGGATGTCATGTTTGATGAATACCTCTTGGTATTCTTCTTTCCTTTTCTTAGCATATTTTCTTCTTTCTTCTTCTGAGTGATGTTGCAAGCTAATTCTTCAAGATCTTCTCATTGATTCCCTTATTCAATCTTCCATAAGAAGGATGAGGTGGAAGTGATCTTCCACCTTCACTTATTATTTCTCTTTCTCCTAATGAGCAGGCCAACTCTGGAATGTTTTTCACCTTCACAAAAGTAGTCTCCATGGTCATGGGGTTTGCACTTCTACCATTGAATCCTAGGCCTTAATTCTTGTTATAACCCTAAATTGCACCACACATGCTTACCTGGCATCAGGCCAAATCGTATCCCTTCTTTGCCAAAACTCTGAAGAACAACTCTTTGAAAATCCTCTTGTGTCAAGGCCCACGTGCCCTAATCCATTATTGCACGCGTGTGCACGCTGGTTGACTCACAACATCCCACGTGTACCTAACAAAGCATGAAAAAAGGAAAGTTGTCGACGGAACAAAAAGCTATGGGCCAGTTAACTGAAACTCCCAGCCATGCATGGCTCAGAGTTCGTCCAAAACCCTAGCTCCTTCTATCCTATAAAAGAAGGGGTAGGGGTACCATTTGGAAGAGGAAAAAATATAGCGAAGAAACTCTACCCATTTACATAATCCATTGTCCCAACCCTTTAGCCTTTCCTCATGCTAAAGGAGATTTAACGCAAAGCAGTTGAAGGACAGAAGAAGAGGAGCCCAGGATTAGGTTCAAGGAGAGGTGGTCAGTCTCAGCGCTTTTTGTAAGTTGATTCACTTTCAGTAATAAAAATAATACTTTTCCTATCCCAATGCATGAATTGTCTATGGTTTGCTTAATTTATGCTTGATTTCTAACCCTTGAGTATAGAAGTAGCATGCATGCATAGTTGTTGTTTGTCTTGAGTGCAGGTCATCTGTGGAAGGAGAAGCACAAGCAAGTGATCAAAGCACAACGGAGGATCTACATCGAACGCTAGTAATAAGGTTGGTGGTCCTTTTCCATGCATTTACTATGAAAAAGGGGTTTAAATATTGGGTTGTAGGTAAAAAAGTAGTTTCTATTCGGTCAAAATCTACATGCAAGTCTGACCCTAGTTTGCTAGTCCGTAGGGTGTTTTTCCCAACAACAGAATTGGCGACCATACTGGGGAGAATACTCTTTAGGGTTCCTGGATTTATTTAAGTTTGTGGGTAGTTTAAAGATTAGGTTTTTTGTTTTTCTTTGCATGTCTTTTTCTGTAAGGTCTGAGCTAGCAGGGGGTCTGGTTCTCCATACTAGCTTTCCATGACTTTTTCTTGACTATAGTTTTTGGGAGACACAGAGGTACACGCGGCCTGCAGAAGGCCTGCACGTGTGTACCCACACCCTATCCTCTTACAACCCACGTGTGAATGCTAGTTGTAGAGATAGCAGTAGCGTGTAGGAATTCAGAAAACCTTAGAGGCAGTCCTCCTCTTCCCTGTCAGAATTATACATTCTCAGGGGGTTTTCTAGAATCCCGTCTGAGTCTTGCTGGTTCACAGTCCTATCTCAGATTTCTTTTTTCGCCTTATTATTCCTTGCATTATTTTTCTTTTCTGTTAGAAAGAGCATCCAAGCCTTCAAGGGACCCTGGTTATCAATACCAGAGGCCTCTTCCTGGTTTGGACTGCCTGTTTTCATATTTTTCCTTAGAATTTAGATATACACGCGACCTGTACAAGGTCAGCCCACGTGTACACGCTTTATGTCTCTATTCAGCATGTGTTTATACGCGTGCTGTTTTAGTGACAATTGCATGCTTGACAGGATACTTTTTTTCCAGGGTGGGGCAGTCATCCCCTCCTTTGATAAGAAGTATTCCTCTCAGGTGTTTGAGTCTAGGTTTGAACAGTTAGTAGGTTAGGTCGTCTTACCCTTAGCCTGCTTTTTCTCAGTTAATAGTTGACAGAAAATAACAATAAAAAATTTATGGTTTTTAGACAAGCGTGAGAGTCTTTGTTTTTTTTATTGCCATTGTGTGATTCTTTACTCTGATTCTTTGCGATCTGCGCTTTAAGCCAGAATTTGTTTTCTTGGTTTTTTGCTTGTTAGTATTTTCCCATTTTTGCTTGACTAGCACTTAAATAAATTAAAAAATCTCTTTTCATTTTCTTCTTTGGTTGAAGAGTGTGTTTTTGCATCATTAGCTAGGGAGAAGTCTTTTATTTTGTAAGTTTTTTGCAGTGCACTTAGATCATAAGTAGCTCGTAGTCGAGTGAAATCCCTTTGAGTTTGTTGTATAAAATCTTAGAAAAATTAAAAAACAAAAAGAAATCTTTCTTTGTGAAAAGTTGTTGAAATTTTGCATTTAGTAAAAGTCTTTTGTTTCTAGCTTTTTTCATTCATTTTTGCTTTCATCTTTACACATCATTAGTTTCACCCTCATACCCCTTGACGTAAGAAAAATCCATAAAATCAACTCTAATCTTAAAATCTACTAGACTTTTATGTTTGTAGGGTTCACAAACTAGTTCAGGACTAGGGCCTTGAATTAGGTTGGAGAGGAAACTCTTCAAGGCCATTCAAAACCAAACATTAGAGTCTGAGATAGGGAGTGTCTAAGTCCAGTTTCGTGAAAGTTATATGGGACCCCCCTCTAACACAGGGGATAAACACGAGGTCACGTGCGGAAAGGTAGCGGAGATAACCCCTCCAAAGCCG